>JABEEO010000666.1:0-55615 GCA_013364945.1 Fusarium tupiense | reverse complement strand
TCCTTATAGCTAGAGTTACTTAGGAGTATTTAAGATACTTTTTAAATATCTGAAACTCTTTATATATATAACTATTACTTAAAATAACTATAATATCTTCTTATTAGGCTTATTTTCCTTTCTTATAATAGGCACTTTTTATAAGGGGTATATAACTACTACCTAATTAGCTATAACCTACTATAATCCCGTGGGCAATAAAACCTGCTTACTACGCTTACGATATCCAAGTCAGCAACTTCATCATATCGCATCTTGGCTTTTTAGATGTCAGGCCATTATCTCTCTCAACTAGATTCACTCACGCAATCCATTGATATGACAAACACCTGCATGAACCTTGCCCATCCTTCGGATCACATAAGCACTCCGTTGATCCTATTCCACCAATAATCGTATCATTCTTCCGAAACATCTCTATACTTCACTCTCGAGTATCTCCCAAGGACACCACTCCTAAAACTTCACCACAATCCTTCTGCAACATTGATCACCAATAATCGACAGGTCAATCCGAGTGACCAAACCTTCTCCGCTTTCTTTGATAAGCTTACCGCCGCAGAGTTGCAATGGACCTTGATATCCTGTACACTGGGGGCTGAATCCCAAGGGTTTTGAGCCGTTACCCGAGCGTGGCAAGAGGATTATCGGGACCGGGAGAGGAACTGTTCATCCGGTAAGTGAGAGCGGTTGTGAAGGCGGAGTGGAGAGGCTGTTCAGAATCCTTGATGCTCAAGCCCCTGGAATCCCATACCCATCTAGGATGTAGTCGTGATAGAGCATCGAGTAGATTTCCCATGTGTTTAGCAAAAGAAGTCAAGTCCTGAGGTTCTATCTTCCCGCCCACTATCTTATAAAGTCAACGCCACTGTTAGCTGTACCAAGCTGAACTTAGTGAACCCCCTTACTTTTTGCCTTTGAGAATTATCTTTTGAAACACTACTACTATCTTTTACAATGACAAAATTCTCAAAGACTAATGAACCCATTGCGGTGGTCGGCACTGCGTGTCGTTTCCCCGGTGGTTGTAACACACCCTCCAAGCTTTGGGACCTGGTGTGCTCATCCCGAGATGTCCTACAGAAGGTGCCGCCAGCTCGGTTTAATGTGGACTCATTCTACCACTCTGACCCGACGCATCATGGTACTACCAATGTCACGCAGAGCTACTTCCTAGATGAGGATGTTACAAAGTTCGATAATGGCTTCTTTGGCATTCAGTCTATGGAGGCGGAGGCTATGGATCCGCAGCAGAGGTTGTTGCTGGAGACTGTCTATGACTCTGTTGTTGATGCAGGCTTGTGAGTTATGCCGGACATTTGTGAGGAGATGGTCACTGACAGTATGCAGGGCGATGGAGGACTTGAAGGGCTCAGATGTGAGTTGTTGACAGCAACGCTACAGATCATTTCTCTTGTTGCAGAACTGACCGATCTTGACATGCAGACATCAGTATTTGTGGGACAGATGTGTGACGACTGGTACGTGCTCAGATCATGTCTCTACATATTCATGTTACTGACAATGCATGATGCAGGGCCCAGATGCTTGCCAAAGATTGGGACGACATTCCCACCTACATGGGCACCGGTGTTTCTCGCGCTGTCATGTCCAATCGTATATCATACTTTGGTAAGTGGCTCATTAATGTACTTTGAGATCTCAATTGCTAACGTCGCAACAGTAAGGGAAACGCTGCGCGTCACTTGTACATAACTAACATGAATGACCCAGTTTGACTGGCACGGCCCCTCCATGAGCATCGACACAGGTAAATATTCCCCATCTCCGATCTACAAACCCCACAAGCTAAAGAGAAATGATCTACAGCATGCAGCTCAAGTCTGGTTGCAGTGCACGAAGCAGTCAGGACTCTGCGTAGCGGCGAGTCCAACGTTGCAGTCGCTGCAGGTGCAAATCTCATCTTGCTTCCTGGCATGTACATCTGCGAGAGCAAGCTGCGCATGATTTCTCCCACAGGTCGGAGTCGTATGTGGGATGCTAATGCTGATGGGTATGCGAGAGGTGAGGGATTTGCCTCGGTTATCTTGAAGACGCTGAGTCAGGCTCTTGCGGATGGAGATCCGATTGAGTGCATTATTCGTGAGACTGGCGTGAACCAGGTAAGTGGTGAATACTATGCGTAGGAGAGGGAAACTGACCATACTAGGATGGCAAAACCCCAGGCTTGACTGTACCCAGCAACATCGCTCAAACAGCTCTCATTCGCGATGTCTACCAGCGCGCCGGTCTAGACATCACCAAGTCCTCAGATCGTCCCCAGCTCTTCCACGCCCATGGAACAGGCACCAAAGCTGGAGACCCCAAAGAAGCTGAGGCCATCTCCAAAGCATTCTTCAGCGACGATCAACCTCGCGATGAGAAGCTCAACGTCATTTCCATCAAGACACAAATTGGTCACACAGAGGGTACAGCTGGCCTTGCAAGTCTCCTTGGGACTATGATGGCGATGAAGAATGCGACTGTGCCGCCGAACATGCACTTTGAGACACTTAATCCTGACATTGAGCCATTCTACAGCAATCTCGAAGTTCCGACTTCTGCAAAGGCCTGGCCTGATGTACACGGAAGTGTCAAGCGTGCTAGTATCAATAGTTTTGGTAAGGATCCCAGCGCCGTCATCCAGCCTTAACACTTGCTAATCAACTTTGTAGGCTTTGGTGGTACCAATGCTCATGCGATTCTGGAGAGTTATGAGCCTGCTCTTCATAATCAGGCTGTAGTTTTCACTGAAGCAGAGTCTCCTCGTCTATACACACCACTCTTATTCTCCGCCAACAGCGAGAAGGCTCTCAAAGAAGTTCTCTCATCTTATCTGAGCTTCCTTGAAGAGCGTTATGAGACAAACATGTCTGACCTGGCTTGGACCTTACACAACCGGCGCTCAACACTACCTTACAGGAGTAGCGTCGTTGTCCCTATTAGTTCTGGAAACCCCCAGGAGGCCGCCAGAAGGGCTATTCTAGCTGAGATTGAGCGTCTGACTGACTCATCGCACAAACTTCACCGATCCTCGAGTGTCGCTACACCTAAGATTCTTGGTGTCTTCAGTGGTCAGGGCGCTCAATGGCCTCGTATGGGTGCCGTACTTCTTGAGTCATCTGCTTGGGCACGCGGCAAGATCGCTGAGCTTGATGGCTATCTGGCTGACCTTCCCGCCTCAGACGCACCTGACTTCACACTCGAGGCTGAGCTGCTTGCCTTCAAGGAGACCAGTCGCGTCGCCGAGGCCGCTATCTCTCAGCCTCTCTGCACTGCTGTCCAAGTGCTCCTCGTTGACCTCATCCGAGAATTGGCAGGCATTCAGCTTAGCGCTGTAGTTGGCCACTCGTCTGGTGAGATTGCAGCAGCATACGCCGCTGGCTTCATGAGTCGTCAGGCCGCCATTGTAACAGCTTACTATCGCGGTCGTTACGCCAAACTCGCTGCGTCGCCGTCCTCCAGCGATATCAAGGGCGCTATGGCAGCAGTCGGAACAGATGAGGCCGACGCACTTGAGTTCTGCGCCCTTGAGGATAACGCCGGTCGTATCACCGTTGCAGCTGTCAATGCTCCCTCGAGCGTCACCCTCTCTGGTGATGAGGATGCTATTGAAGAGGCCATCGCTGTCTTCCAAGACGAAGGCAAGTTTGCGAGACGACTCAAGGTTGATACAGCTTATCACTCCAGTCACATGCAGGCTGCGGCAGGTCCGTATCTTGAGGCTCTGCAAAGAAGCGGTGTTCGCTTTGACGAAGAAGTCACTTCAGAGCAGCGCCCTCTCTGGTTCTCGAGTACCAAGGTTGATGCTGCACCTATGAAGCGGGAGAACCTGAGTCCTCAGTACTGGATTGACAATATGGTCAAGCCGGTCATGTTCGCGCCAGCCCTCGATTGCGCGCTGGCGCATTCTGGACCCTTTGACATGGCGCTGGAACTGGGACCTCATCCTGCGCTTAAGGGCCCTGCTCTCGAGAGCTTTGGAAATGGTACACCATACCAAGGTGTGCTTACTCGTGGCAAAGACGACGTTGAGAGTGTTGCCGATTGCATTGGCGCTGTCTGGCGCAATCTCGGTCGCGGTCATGTCAACTTTGCTTCAATTGACACTGCCCTCTCCGGTCGCTCGTCAACACCAACAGTGGTCAGAGACCTTCCACCATACCCATTCTCAGCGGATTCTCAAGTCTTCTGGTCAGAGTCCCGTTTCTGCGCCGCCCTTCGCCAAATGGATGAGCCCGTCCACCCCATCCTCGGCCGTCGTATGGTCGAGAATAGCGTTCCAGGCATGACCCAATGGCGTAACATTCTTCGCGCGCGTGAGATTCCCTGGCTTCGAGGCCATCGCCTTCAAGGACAAGTCATCTTCCCTGGTTGTGGTTACGCAGCTATGGCCCTTGAGGCGGCGATGATACTGGTGCGAAATCTTAAGGATTCTCCGACCGTGAGGTTGTTGAGTCTTTATGATCTTACCATGGATCAGGCGATTGTCTTCAATGATGATAGTTCAAGCGTTGAGACGTTGGCTACTATGAAGACTGTTGAGAGTAGCCATGATGAGCTTGTTGTGGATTTTGTTTGCTGCTCTTATCATACTCATGGACTGGCACCGGCCGTTACATCCACTCACGCTCACGGTCGTGTCGTCGCTCGTCTCGGGGCACCCTCGGCAGAAGCCATTCCTGGTCAGACAGCCCGGGACCCAGCTCTTCAATTCAACCTCGCGCCAATTGAGATTGACCGCTTCTACACTGAGCTAGCCAAGCACGGATACCAATACTCCCCTCCCTTCAAGGGCATTGTCGAGATTGAGCGCAAGTCCGACTTTGCAATCGGAAAAATCGTTGATCAATCTGGTCCTGAGTGGCAGGACCAAGTCGCTCTCGCTCATCCTGGCCTCATGGACTCTGGTGTCCAGACTGTCCTCGCTGCCATGGCTGCGCCCGGCGATGGTCGTTTGTGGTGCCTGCAGATGCTGGTTGGTATTGATGCCATTCACGTCAATCCTTACTTCGCGTCAGCTGCTCGAGGCGCGACCATGGCTTGGGAGGCTAGCACTACGCTTGGTGAAGATGCTGATTCGCTAGGTGAGGCTGTCGGTGACATGAAGATGCTTTCGCCTGATGGCCAACAAGCCTACATCGCTGTCGAAGGCGCAAGGATGAGACCATTTACTCCTGCTACAGCTGTCAATGACTCACCTCTCTTCTCAACTTGGGTCTATGGACCTTCTGAGCCTGATGGTATTCTCGCTTCGCGCGTCAATCGCCCTCAAGAGGTCGCCGATGCAGAGATCCGCTCAGCCGACAACCTTGACAGGCTGTCGTTGTTCTACGTGCGACGTCTCGCTGAGCTTATTCCCGCTGGCTCAAAGGCTCGCGACGAAGCCCAGGAGCACTTCAAGCGTCTTCTCACTTGGTGCGACCATGTCATCGGCCTCGTCGGTCGTGGAGAACATCATTTCCTGACTCCAGAGATGATGAACGACACCCAAGCTGAGATTGACCGTCTTCTGGCGAAGTATGCCAACTCGAACGACTTCAGACTCACCCATGCTGCTGCCAAAGCTCTTCTCAAAGTCGTCCCTGCGAACGAAGGCAACGTGCATGAGTATCTTACCAAGGATAACATGCTCAATAGGTACTACGAGGAAACTCTTCGCTACGAAGCAAGTGATCAGAAGATGTATAACATGATGCGCCAACTTGCCCACATCTATCCTCAGATGCGCGTCCTTGAGGTCGGTGCCGGAACTGGTGGTGCGACATCTCACGCCTTGCCCGCCATTGATGGTGCCTTCTCGGTCTACACCTTCACAGACATCTCAACTGCCTTCTTTGACAAAGCAGAGGAGAAGTTCAAGGACTACTCCGGTCGCATTAACTTCAAGGCTCTTGATATGAACAACAGTATCGAAGAGCAAGGCTTTACCGAGTCGTCCTACCACGTTGTGATGGCTGGAATGGCCCTGCACGCAACCGGCGACGTTGAGGGAGCTCTCCGCAATATCCGTCGTCTTCTGAAGCCCGGCGGTCGTCTGATCGGCTTTGAGAACATCAACAACGACGCCGTGCGACTGGGTATCGGTATGGGTGGCTTTGCTGCCTGGTGGTCTGGCGCTGAATATGGTCGACCTTGGGGCCCCATGTTGACTCTTGAGCAGTGGGACGATGCTCTGAAGAGGACGGGCTTCACTGGTGTTGATACCCATACCGTTGGTCACAATCAGACGCAGCCAATGTGTCTCTGGGTCTCAATGGCGAGAGATGAGAAGGTCGATCTCTTGAGGGAGCCACTCGCCGCTGTGCCTGAGAAGCATCAAAACTTGGTTGTTGTCGGCGGGAAGTCTCTTGGTACGATGGATCTTGTTGGAAAGACCAAGTCTCTTGTCGCGCCATTTTACCAGACCACAAGCCACTTCAGATCAGTTGAAGCCCTCAACGACATCACTGAAGATCAATTCCCTGAGGGCTCTTCTGTTCTGTGCCTGACTGAACTCGATGAACCGGTTCTCCGCACCGTCACCGACCCCAAGCTGGACGGCCTCAAAGCCCTCTGGGCTCGCGGCCGCAACATTCTCTGGGTCACCAAGGGCGCCGCTTCGGAACAACCCTACAACAACATGGTCATTGGTCTCGCGCGATCAATCCGTCAAGAGTACCCTAGCATCACCCTCCAGACAGTCGATCTCGACACTGCGACCGTTGGTGATGGATCTTGGGTGCCGTCTTTCGTCGCCAGTGCTCTGAGGCGCATTGAACTTCTTGACAAGTGGAAGCGTGAAGAGATTGCCAACGGTACTGATCTGAACGACAAACTTCAGTGGACTCAAGAGTCTGAGGTACGAGTCGTTGAGAAGAAGACTTACATGCCGCGATTGAACGTCAACAAGGAACTGAACCACCGCTTCAACTCAATTCGTCGTATCATCCATGAGGATGTTGATCCCCAATCACCAAAGACTTCATTCAGTCTCAATGCCAGTACCAATGCAACATTGGCAGCTCCAGTCATCGGCCAGATCTCGCCTCTGCGTGTTCAACCTGACAATGATGCTGCTGTTCCAAGCTACGATGTTCGCATCCAAAAGTCGCTTCTCCAGGCTTTGAGGATTGGCACCTTGGGTTACTTCCGTCTTTGTGTCGGCTATGCCGATGGCAAACGGGTTCTCGCTTTGACACCTTCTGCTGAGACGCCAGCTACAACACCCCAGGACCTCACGGTCGCTCTCCCAGCTGGTGCTTCAGAAGAGCTATCTTCAATGGCTCTGTTGTCGACCGCAGCGCACCTCGTCGCTGCTCAGATTGCAGCATTGGTGCCTCAGCAGAAGGGCAGCCATATCGTCATTCACGAGGCTGATTCTCTAGTGCGCACTGCAATCATGAACTTGTTTGAGTCGCACCCCGCTCCATCCTGGCGTGTCAGCTTCACTGGGTGTCTGATTGAAGGTCAGCAGCCTCAGGATCTCCCCGGCAAGACCACTTGGCTGGCGCAGGAGATGTCACCTCGTGCTATTAGGAAGACTCTCCCAGCTTTGACTAGCTCGTCGCTCCTGGTCGACTTCTCAGCTCCCAACAGTCCTTCTGCAGTTGTCGCGTCTGCCATGAGGGAGTGTCTTCCATGGTATGCTCGCACAGAGAGTTCGCTAATCAGAAACCGCGTCGAGGTTCGCCCAGGCGATCTAGCAGATGCGAAGGCTGCACTCCAGGCTGCTTGGAACAAGGCGAATAGTATGGTTATCGAAGCTCGCGATCGTGAGGTTGTCCCTCTCAACCACATCGAGGGCTTCACTGCACCAACTGGCCAGTCACTGCACCTCGTCGACTGGGCCACTCCATCAGTACCAGTGCGCGTTCATCCTCTCGACCATCACACCAACATCTTCCGATCAGACAAGACTTACCTTCTTGTTGGTCTCTCGGGTGAGATGGGTCAATCGTGCTGTGAATGGATGGCCGCTCATGGAGCCCGATATGTCGTTCTGACCAGTCGCTATCCTAAGGTCGATCAGCGATTCATTGACAATATGGAACAAGCTGGTGTCACTGTCGTTCCTCGCAAACTTGACATCACTAGCAAGGAATCGCTTCATTTATGCTACCAGGCTATCACCCGCACTCTGCCACCGATCGCTGGTGTTGCCAATGGTGCTATGCTTCTCCAAGATGTTCTCTTCAAAGACATGGACGCTGCCAATCTGAACAAGGTCCTGGCGCCCAAGGTCAATGGCAGCATCTACCTCGATGAACTATTTGCCGACACCAAGCTGGACTTCTTCCTCATGTTTAGCTCTGCAGCCAGTATCGTCGGATCTCGAGGTCAAGCCAACTACGCCGCTGCCAACATGTTCATGGCCTCCCTCGTCAACAATCGTCGCAAGCGCGGTCTCGCTGCGTCCATCATCAACATCAGTGCTCTCATTGGTCTCGGATATATCGAGCGACAGAAGATCTACGACGCAAGCTTCTTCAAGGACATCGGTATCGCCAACACCTCGGCTCAAGGTCTTCACCAGCTCATCGCAGAAGCCATTCTCGCTGGGCAGCGCTTCGGTCCTGATGAGGATATCGAGGGCGGTGAGATCTCGCAGGGAATCATGCCTCAATTCTCCGACGATGAGCACAAGTCATTCTTCATTCATGACTCCAAGTTCAGCAACATGCTGATTGAGCGAGTCGACGGCGATGTAGATGTCGACGCGTCAGGTAACGCAGCTGCTGTGTCGCTTAGTCGCCAATTGAAGCGTGTCACCAGCAAGGAACAGGCATTGAGGGTCATCACTGATGCCTTTACTCTGAAGCTGAAGAAGATGCTGCGCATCCCCGCCGAGACTGACGTCCCCGAGTCGCTGGCCTTGGTAGACCAGGGTGTCGATTCGCTTGTTGCTGTGGACGTGCGATCGTGGTTCTTGAAAGAACTCGACACCGACATGCCTGTTCTCAAGATCCTGGGCGGCAACTCAATTCTTGATCTCGCAAGCGATGCGCTCGAGCGAATCCCCAAGGCTCTTCTTGACCTGGACCGTGATGATGATGAGACAGGCAGCGACGCGCAGCCGGTCGGCGACAAGAAGCTCACTGAGCCTCCAACCTCAAGCTCCAGCTCAGACGTTGTGACTGGCGACTCCGACGCTGTCTCGCAAAGCTCAGCGACAGACGTTTCCACGACCGCAAAGAGCACAGCGGGAGCTGACACGGCAAGCATCCCCCCATCTCTAAGCAACATGAAGAATAACAATGGATTGGACGACAGGCATAAGCGAGAGCTCGAAGACGAGGCAGTTAAGAAGCGCCGTGCAGATGAAGAAGCGGCGGCAGCGAAGAGGCGGGAGGAGATTGCGAAGAGTTCGAGCGAGGTTGTTGATGAGATGTCTCTTGTTCAAAGTCGTTTCTGGTTTCTTACTACGGCGTTGGAGGATAAGACTACGTTTAACGTTACGATTTCGGCGCATTTAATGGGCATGGTTGATGTTGGGAAGTTGGAGAGGGCGTTGGAGGGCGTTGTGAAGAGGCATGAGATACTACGAACGAGATTCTTTGTAAGTGGCGGCTCCAATCCTCTCACCCGTAATTAACGCAAGGTATTTTGAGAACGAAGCTAACCATGATTGTAGTTTGGAGGCAAGTCCCTCGAGACACCTATGCAAGGCGTTCTCTCCAAGCCGACAGTTCACCTCACATCGCGGCACGTCAACAGCAAAGCCGATGTCGATCAAGAGATGGAATGGCTTCACTCTCACTTTTGGGACCTCGGCGATTGGGAAACCATCAAACTCTCACTTCTTTCCCAATCCGATACTGAGCACTGGCTCGTCTTAGCATTCCATCACATTGCCTTCGACGGTTACAGTCTTGAGATCTTCTGGCGCGACCTGGCAAAAGCCTACAATGCCAACGGATCACTTCCGACTTTGCCTGATGCGAAGCAATACCGAGCTTACATTGCCAAGCAACGTCGGCAGAACCTATCGAAGCCATTTGAGTGGAGGAAGGCGATTGAGTTTTATCGCAAGCTCATCATGCCTGAGCCCGAGCCACTTCCTCTTCTACCCTTTGCAAAGGTAAGCCACAGGAAGTTACTCGAGAACTACAGCTGCTACAATGCGGAGATCACTCTTGAGCCTTCGGAAGCAGCGCGCATCAGGAAACTTGCCAAGGCCAATCACTCAACCTCGTTCCACGTCTACGTCGCTGCTCTTCAGACTCTACTCTTTGGTCTGATGCCCGACTCTGTTGATCGCTTGTTTATCGCGATGGACGACACCAACAGACTCGACAAAGACTTCATGGATACGATTGGCCTTTTCGTCAACACTCTCTTCCTCCGCTTCAATCGCACCGACTACAACAAGCTCTCCTTCTCGGAAGCTGTTAAAGCCGCTCGGACAAAGACCTACAAGGCCCTCGAGCACTCCGTTCTTCCGCTCGATGTCCTCCTCAAAGAACTCTGCATCACGCGCCATGGAGATGCAGTACCCGTCGCGCAAGTCCTGATTGACTACCGCGTTTCACACAAGGAGTGGTTCAGACTTGGTGATTGCAGGGCTGAGATGGGTACCGGTCGAGCAGAGCGCCAAGGTAGCGACCTTGCGTTCTATGTTCTTGATGACTCTGACGAACAGAATGGCGGCAGTGTTCGAGTCGGTGTTGAGGTTCAATCGACGTTGTATGATGGGGAGCATGCTGAGATGCTCATCAGGGCGTATACCAATCTTTTGAGAAAGGTTACAGTGGATGAGGCCGGCTCCAAGATGACTCTTAAGTCGCTTCCACCTTGGAAGGAGGATGACTTGTCTATTTCTCTGGGTCCGACGATTGATGCTTGGCCTAACGCCGACACGCTCTCACATCGCGTTGACGCCATGATCCGCGAGAACCCGTCTGCGCCGGCACTTGACGATGAGACAAGTCAATTGAACTACGAGCAAATGGGCCGTCGCATCGACGAGATCGCCACTTCTTTGACTTCAGCCGGTTTGACCGAGAATGACTTCATTGGTGTCTTCCAAGAAACTGGTGTCGACTGGATCTGCTCAATGCTTGCGATCCTCAAGCTCGGCATGACCTACGTGCCTCTGTATCCTCCCATCGGAATGCCTCGATTGGCAGCCAATGTGCAGGTCGCTCAACCCCAAGCAGTTCTCGTTGACAACTCTACTGCCGACAAGTTTGATCAATTGGGAACGCAATCTGCCCAGATGATCCACGTTCCCGCCACTGGATTTTCGACTACTGGAGTGCCGATTCGCGCTCAGCCAGGTCAGAAGGCGATGATTTTGTGCACAAGCGGCTCGACAGGCATTCCAAAGGCCGTCGTCCACACAAATCGAAGTCTCAAGGCTCTCGTGGAACCACACGCGATTGTGCAAGGGCAGGACAAGCCTAGCTACGCAGCCCGAGTCCTTCAACAGAGCGCTTTCAGCTTTGATCTCTCAATTGACCAGACGATGCTTGCGCTCTGCAACGGCGGTTGTGTCTTTGTCGTTCCCAACTCGAAGCGTGGCGACCCTCTTGGTACAGTCGACATGATCGCCCGACACAGCATTACGTATACAATGTGCACGCCGTCTGAGTATAGCATCTGGCATCGCTTCGCTCGAGACCGCCTTCTCGATTGCACCGCATGGGAGAATGCTTCCTCGTCGGGTGGGCCTCTGTCAACCGCGCTTGTTCGTGCTTTTGCTGGTCTTGAACTTCCTCATCTCAGAGTCTTCAATCACTGCGGTCCGACCGAGACAACTGTTACCAACAGGATTGAACTCAACTTCGATGACTACGCTGAGGGTGAGAAGGCGCAGATGCGATACGTCACTGACGTTGGCTTCCCTTGCGCCAATTACTCTACCTACATCGTTGACGAGAACATGAAGCTGCTTCCACGTGGTTATCCTGGCGAGATTGTGGTAGGAGGTGCTGGTGTCGCAGATGGCTATCTTGGACGTCCGGATCTTACCAAGGAGAAGTTCATTC
Source organism: Fusarium tupiense (assembly GCA_013364945.1). Classification (NCBI taxonomy): domain Eukaryota; kingdom Fungi; phylum Ascomycota; class Sordariomycetes; order Hypocreales; family Nectriaceae; genus Fusarium; species Fusarium tupiense. The sequence continues at coordinate 43,646 of JABEEO010000666.1, read as the reverse complement.
CGGATCCATGGACCTCGTCGAAGGAGTGGAAGATCATGTATCGCACTGGCGACCGTGGTAAACTTCGCGCGAATGGTATGGTCGATATTTTGGGTCGCATTGAGGGCGGTACCCAGGTTAAGCTGCGAGGCTATCGCATTGAGTTGGGCGACGTTGAGAGCGCTATCTTGAGCGCGGCCCAGGGCGTTCTGTCAGATGCTGTTGTGACTCTACGATACCCGGAGGATCGCCATGAGGATCACGATGATGACGGCTTCCTTGTCGCGCATGTCGTTGTCGCTGACAAGAGTCTTCGTCGACCTGAAGTAGAGTCCTTCCTGCGCAAGATTGTCTCGAAGCTCCCTCTACCTCACTATATGCTTCCAGCTTTGATGCTACCAATTGATCGCTTCCCATTGACAGCGCACCAGAAGCCTGATCGTAACGCGATCGCAGCGCTTCCTCTCCCCGCCTTCACCCCAGCTACAGCCAATGATGCCACAGTCGAAGAGGGCAGTCTCGAGTCGGAGACACAGAAGAAGATCGCCAAGATGTGGAGGAATTTGGTCCCAGCGAGTGCCTCTGCTACCATCACAGCAGACACCGACTTTTTCCACGTCGGCGGAAGCTCACTGCTTCTTATCAAGCTCCAGGGCATGATCAGGAAGGAGTTCAACGTGTCGCTCAGGCTTTTGAACCTCATGGCTGCTAGTAGGCTTCGGGAGATGGCAGCTCTGGTGAATGATGAGGTCAGTGGTGGTGATATCGATTGGGAGAGGGAGACCAAGATTCCCGATGAATGGTTGAGCTTGCCGCAAGTCGCGTCGCAGAAGATTGACGGTTCTCTACGCGTTCTTTTCACTGGCGCGACTGGGTTCTTGGGGCGAAACTTGATGTCCCATCTTGCCGAGTCTCCTCAAGTGTCCGAGATACACTGTCTTGTCCGTGACGCGTCAATTATTGAGGCCAGCGACAAAGTCACTCTCTGGCGCGGAGATCTCAGCCAACCCAACCTCGGCCTATCCGACACTGAATTCACGCGTCTCAGCAACAGTGTCGACGCGATCATCCACTGCGGTGCCAATCGTTCTTTCTGGGACGATTACCGTTCCCTCCGCACCGTCAACGTTACCAGCGTCGCGGAACTAATTCGCCTTGCGCTCCCCCGCCGTCTTCCAGTTCACGTGTTGTCTAGTGGAGCTGTCAAGCGGTATGGAGATGGACATCCACCTGTCGATGGCAGCGATGGATACGTCGCGTCAAAGTGGGCTGCTGAAGGGTTGTTGCGTGACGCTGCGAAGCGAGCTAGAGTGCCTGTGTTTATTCACCGCCCAGCACCTGTCTTCGGGGATACAGAGACTGCTGATGAGGATACCATCACGTCAGATGAGCTTCTTCGTCTCGCAAAAACCATATCTCTGCGTCCCGATCCAACAGGTCTCAATGGCACGGGTCATTTCGCGCCAATTGATCAAATCTCAGACCGCATCGTCGACACGCTTCTGAAGTCTTCTCCTGAATCACAAGGCGGGGTCAATGTCATTGAACACGCAGGTACCAAAACATTAAGCATGGGTGAATTTGCGAACCTTTGCGAGCAATTGCCAGAGTTGAAGGAGCTTCCCACTGCAAAAGTTCTCCAATGGTTTGGTCAGGCAAAAAAGCAAGGATTAAAGCAATTTTTGACAGCGCTGGAGGTGGAGTTTAGCGATGACAAGGGTGATAATGCTGTGATGAGCAGATGAAGGATGTTTTGTCGTCAGGAGCAATATGACCGGGATACAAGGATGGGTAGAGGTGCCTGGAGTTTGTGGATATTTTTTGCACGCAATTTTTCTCTCTTTTTTCTTTTTACTAAATAGAATACTGATATTTCTCATCATGTGAGCAATTTTGTCTTTCCGCGTATCCCGGTGCTATGTTACTGTCATCACCAACCCGGTAGTCAACTCCACCAACTACCTACCCTGCATCTCAACGCCTCTTCGACCATTCATCCTCCAGAAACGCTCAATTGATCAAGCCATAGTGATAATTACATGCTCATACTCGCTCTATTGCACGATTAATCACCTGCCGGCAATAAATCGCTTCATCTCGGAATGTCTCACCTCACTTAAACTTTCCCCATGATTCGACTCCCACGATAAACTTCTGTCATCTCAACTGTCGGGCCGTTGATGTGGAGTAGCAAACTCCAACTGTTGCACCGTTTAAGACAAGATCTACACGCAAAACTTGAGCTTCGTCTTCCATTCGATGACGATTATTTGTCGGAGCGACACTACTTCGCCGAGTCGGCCCATCTCCCATGTCTTTCCCCACAACCACCAGATTAACCTATGGCTCTGACATCACCTCTTCTCCAGATCGGCGTGTTTCTTGCCTGGAGATGGATGCGGGGAAGAAAAACGCTAACCGTTGGATCGGTGCCGATATCGTTGGGACGGTATGGGCTGATGAGGGTGTATAGGTATATAAGCGTCATATAATCCTCAAAAACTCGACTTGCACAGCAAGATACAGTTTGCATCTTGATCATCATGAGAGGTCTTTTGTTCTCGACCGTCGTTGGCCTCGTCCAGCTCAGCACCGCTCAGTCTTCCACTACTGTTTCTGTACCTATAGGAACACCCATCCCTGGCGATTACAATGGCACATACCGTCCTCAGATTCACTTTTCTCCTCCCCAGCATTTCATGAATGACCCCAATGGCATGTTCCGCGATGCTGATGGTCTCTGGCATCTATACTATCAGTATAATCCCACTGATGTAGTCGCGGGTAACCAGCATTGGGGCCATGCAACTTCAAAGGACTTGTACCACTGGGTGAATCAGCCCATTGCACTTTTCCCACCGGAGAAAGACACTTATGTATTCTCTGGAAGTGCTGTTGTTGATGTCAACAACACGTCCGGATTCTTCCCTGACCAGGACAATGGTGTCGTTGCCATCTACGTACGTAGTCAACAGTAGTCAGATGGTAACAAAACTAACGATAAACAGACATTGTCATCACCTACCGTTCAGGACCAAGCAATTGCCTATTCTCGAGATGGAGGGTACAGCTTCACTCCATATGCCAACAATCCCGTCATCAACAGCACATCTACTCAGTTCCGCGATCCCAAAGTCATTCGCTACCATGACTCATGGATCATGGTCGTTGCCTACCCTCAGGACTTCAAGATCGGTATCTTTGAGTCCGACAACCTCAAGGACTGGACGCCTACCAGCAACTTCTCCCACCACGGCCTTCTCGGTCTGCAGTACGAGTGCCCCAACATGATCCCCATGCCTTACGTGGATGAGGACGGCAAGAAGCAAGATGATATGTGGCTTATGGCCATTAGCATCAACCCCGGTGCTCCATTGGGAGGTTCCATCACTGAGTACTTCCCTGGTACTTTCAACGGTACTCACTTTGAGGCTGTTGATGCTGCTGCACGGATTGCGGACTTTGGTAAGGACAACTATGCTGGACAGTGGTTCTATGGTCTTTCAGAGGACGAGTATCCTGTTTCTATTGCCTGGGCTTCCAACTGGCAGTATACCAGCGTTGTACCTACAGGCGATGAGGGCTGGAGAAGTGCCATGAGTCTTCCTCGCGAGAACTACCTTACCAAGGCCAAGCGCGTTGGCTGGAAGCTTGTTTCCAAGCCTTACGATCTCAGTCCTGTTCTGGGTCGTCAGCTTGCCTCCAACAGTAGCTTTGGCAACGGAACACTCATTGTTGACTACTCTGATGTTGAGTCTAACGCAATTTACTGGGAAGTCAACGTTACCGGAATTCCCGACGGCGGAATACCCTCCACCTCATCCATGAACTGGACGTTTTCAAGCCCCATCACCAACGAAGCCATCAAGAGCGGGTACTACCTCGGCGGCGATCCCGTGTTCTTCCTCGATCGCGGTGGCGTAAAGGGCTTTGATAACATCTTCTACACTGATAAGACCTCTCTTGGCAGCCTTGCTACCGACAACGGCACCTGGAGTGTTAGCGGTGTTGTCGACAGGTCTATTTATGAGGCTTTCCTAAATAATGGTGTCGATAGTGTCACGAACACTTTCTTCTCTACAGAGCCTTTGACGCTCATGATTTTCAGCGCGACCGACTTGCCGGAGGATGTTAAGGTTAGCGTCAAGGTTCACGCTTTGGAGAGTGCATGGAAGGAGATGGAAAATGATGACGGACTTGTGGCGGGAAACAGAACATCAAGTTCATCGTAGTCACTAGTGTATAGAATTTAAAGTATACATGTGGACATATGACATTGGTGCTTTGACAACTAATTCTGCGATGCTGATACTCTCCAGCTACATTAGATTCAATTTCTCACTCTAAAACTTTCCTCATTTCCTGTCCAACGTACTAAAAAGCTTGTGTTGTTTGATCGGTGAGATAGAGATCAAGGCTAGTACTGCCCAAGCCAGCATCATCAACCAAACATGTCCAAAAGCTTGCATAAGTGACTCCATTACTCCTCTGTACCAGCCCTCCGGCAAATGATGAATCTCGGTCAGGTCATCCTTGATACGTCGAATCTCATCCGCCGCATTAGGCTGATGGCCGAACCGTGCCCACAAGCTAATATCTAGGCTTGACTGGTATAAGACAGAGGCAAGGGTTACTCCAATGGTACCACCCAGACTCCGTGCAAGGTCTATAAGTTTGTTAGTAGGGTTCTTCTCAAGGACTGCTGCAACTTACATGTGGTGGATGTGACAACGGCCTGTTGTGCGTGACCTACTGCCGCTACGCAAGCGACCTGTGTGATGCTAAAGACAGCATTGTAACCGAGACCAACAACAAAGAAGGCTAGGCAAGTCATCCAAGCTGGAGTAGTATCATTCTGAATTGCGAATATACCGCTGCCTATGATCAGAGCAAGAATACTGCTTACCACCAGCCCTACATACTTGCCCGTCTTCTTCATGAGGTAGCCGGGCACAAGTCCTCCGAGACATGTGCCAACTGATGCTGGTAATATCTTCAAACCCGCTGTAGTGGTGGAATCTCCACGGGCTTGAAGATAGAGCGGGACATAAAAGATGCTGGTCAGAGCAATGGCTGAGCAAAAGACGCTAGCTAAGCAAGAAGCAAGTACTGTCGGGTTGAGAAGAAGCCGGACAGGGATGATCGGCTGAGAAGCCCTGAGCTCCAAGATGACAAAGGCTGAGAATAGAAATATCGAGAGTGAAATGGCTGCTATAGGCAAGGGATGCAGCCAAGGGACTATGTTTCCTCCAGAGCTCAGACCTAACACGAGGGACGCCAGGAAAGAGGAAACTAAAAAGACGCCTCCAAAGTCAATACGCTTGACGTATGACTTGTCAGACTGTTTGGGTGGAACTTTGATCAAGCTGTATACGATGACAGCCGAGAGGAGAGAAGGAAGTACTTGAATGAGGAAAGCCATTCTCCATCCCCAGCGGGTATAGTCATTTAAGAAACCACCAAATACAGCACCGACCATAGCACCGGAAGCATACCAGATATTGGCAATACCTCCCACCAATGCCCGCTTCCGAAGAGGGACGAGGTCTGAGCCTAAGAAAGTTGGTATACTCATGAGACCCCCGCCGCCGATGCCAGAAACGATTCTTCCAAGTATCATTATCTTCTGGCTAGTAGCAAGGCCACATATGAGATTTCCCACTGCAAAGGCAACATTACTAAATGCCAAACCAGGCCCACGACCAAAAATGTCAGTGAGACGGCCTGAGATTGGCTGACTGGCAGCATTGGCTATCAGATATGCCGTGGCAAGCCAGGACAGAAGACTCAGAGAGTTGAACTCGCTGGAGATCTGAGCGGACAGGGTAGCGATAACGGTCGTATCGGCTGCTCCGAGAAAAACGCCAAGCCAGGCTGTGCTCATGATCATAGCGAGTCTTGCGAAGGAGAGCTCTTTGCAAATGATTGCCACTTCTCCATCCTGATTAGAAGTCTCAGCTTCATCACGAGACAAACATCCATAGCTTTGGTTCTCATGATCCGACCCGAGAAGTGGTGTGCGTTCAGACATGGTGTCTGGATGACAAGAAGAGGGCAAATTATGAAACGATCATACGGAGTATAAGAATAGACAATAAAAAAAGATATAGAAAAGATAGTTATCGTAGGCCTTGTCTTATTCTTTTTGTTAAAGAAAAAGAATGACGAGTGAAGGATTTATCGCGGTCTATGGTAGGCCCATACCAGGAACAGACTCAACAGGGAACAAAACGCACTGATACATCCGCAAGGATTGTCCCTGGCACCAACTAAAACTGAATGCGGACGGAACTTTTCAGCAAAGTCGCAAGAAGAGATAGAGAAGGAAAATTTGTAAGCTGCAGAAAGAAAAGCTGACCTGGCTAAGGTACCCCCAATTCACCCTTGTGTTCTTGCGCGTATATCAACCGAGTGTAAGTCCAAGATCGGCATTCCTAAGAATCACAAGTTTAGATAGCATGCATGCCTAATTCTCCCTCCCTCACGGCCATCGCATTCCGGCATCCTGGTGTAGATACATAGCAATGCTGATCATCCCGCCTGTCTCAGCCTCGCCGACTTCCGGGCGCTTACTCTGCGTCACTGACTCAGGCCTCAGCTACAACATGTCTCAGCATCCCTACCTGAAGATCTGCACTCGGCACAATTTGAGCCGTGCGCCGTCAACTGAGACATTGGAGTTCGCGTGTAATATGGACTAGCCGATCTTACGTATGCTACATCCCAGGAGGCGAAGGGAACGCAAATGAGGTCAAGCCTCAATTGGTATTGTTGAGCATGTGAATGTATGCGAGAGGCGACTGGTAGGTACACTTTTAGATGCATCAGTCGAAACCGTCGAGGAAGGGCTCGACCCTTGGGAGACAACATTCACAGCTTTCGAAACAAATCGTCAAGATGTGGCTCAAGTCTGTTATCTTGCTCAACTTTACCTTCTTCCTGCACCAAGCTGCCTGTGCTCCGACTCCCGAACTTTCATCTCTCACAACAGATTATGAAGTTATTGTCGTAGGTGGCGGACCTTCGGGATTCGGTGCTCTCAGCTCCCTTGGACGCATTCGCCGCAAGGCTTTAATGATCGACTCTGCCCAGTATCGCAATGCGCCAACGCGACTCATGCACGATGTTGCTGGTTTTGATGGTTTTTGGCCTCTTCTGACACTACTACTACGGAGCTATCTTCTGACTGAATGCAGGTGTAACGCCAGCGTATTATCGATGGTCTGCCATGCGGCAGATTGCACATTACCCGACAGTCAGTGCAATGAACGGAACTGTGACCAGAATTCAGCCTGAAGCGAACTACACATTCTTCAATGTATCATATACATTGCTAGACGGTAGAAATTCTACTTATACCGCCAGGAAAGTCATATTGGCGACTGGCCTGCGAGACCTTCTTCCGGAAACACCTGGGCTACAAGAGAACTTCGGGAAAGGTATATACTGGTGTCCTTACTGCGATGGAATCGAACATGCCGATCAGTCGATGGGCATTCTTGGTCCTCTTGACATGGTTATCGAGGCAGCTGCCGAGGCTATCACTCTGAACTCCGACATTGTGATTTTCGCCAATGGCACCGATACGCCCGAATACCGTTCCAAAGCTGACAAACAATTTGCTGAGAATTCGTCGGAATATCTTCGAAGAAGGAACATCAAAGTCGAAAATCGTACCATCGCTCGTATCACTAGATTACAAGATGGTGGAGCACATGAGAGGGATCCGAGCCTTCCAATGGTCCCTGAACATGATCTCTTCAGAGTCGAATTCGACGACTTTGGGCGAGTGGAACGTCAGGTACTCTTCACAGTCTTCGGTAGCGAGCAAAGGTCTCCGCTTGGAGCAATGCTTGGAGTCACCATGGCTAATGGCATGATGGAAGTGGATCGCATAAGCATGCGTACAAATGTACCTGGCATCTATGCTGTTGGCGATGCGAGTACTGACAAAAGCACCAACGTCTTGCATTCACTTTATACCGGGAAAATTGCAGTTGTAGATATTAACAGTAAGTCAACTGTCTCCAATGCGGTATAACTCGAGTCAATTGGCAACTGACGATGTCTGAACAGTGGAATTGGAAAGGGAGATAAGCAGGTCATTGAACTCCGAGACTCAGATTGATATGGGGAAGAAAGACGGTCACCATGAACAGAGGAAGCTTTGGAGACAGATGAGCGGGCAAGCTGGGGACATCGTGGACTTGTAGATGTTTGGACCAGTAACTGGAATTATATATCGTAGATCGAGATTATTGGGTCAACTCGTCTCATTTTCTGCACAATCTACCTTCTGGACATACCTGTGAGCAATCTGGAGACTTTACTGGAGTGAAGCATCTTATCTCAACAAAGCAACCCTCAATGCCGTCAATTCTGAGTACAATGATAGTAGTATTAATGATCAACGTCGAACACGCACCCTACATGACCATGCATCCAGCGCCCTTGGGCTTCATCTTCCTCTGGGCAGACACAACCCCGGCGACTTCCATATCATTAGAGGGTCTCCATTTACGCTCTAAAGACATCGCCCTCTCTATGCGTCGCAGCCCCTCGAGCAACTGCTCACGAGGAAGTGCAAACGTGATTCGGAACCATCCTCTATCTGTAGCATGAAATGGCACACCGCTAGCAACAGAAACCTTCGCAGATGCAAAGTTGTCCATGAGCTCTGCATCAGAAACCTCTGTTGCTGTCACCCCGCCGAGACGAGTCCATATAAAGACTCCTGCTACTGGGCGATAGAAGGCAAAGTGGTGGAAGGATAAGAAATCCCCAACAAGCTGTGCTGCATTGCGGAGAAGCATTCTGTTGCGAACGAGAATGTGCTCTAGGACTAAAAGGTCCGAGAAAAGACTAGAGGCAATCACAGAGGTGGCATTGGATACTCGATACCTGTTCAGAATGGCCATTGCGTTGCGAAGCTCAGGGTTCTTCTGTGTCACGAGGAAGCCCTATGAAAGGTTAGCCAAGATGCTGTGAGCTTGGGACGATGTTCGTACAAGTCGGAGACCACTACTACCGAGGTCTTTACTCAATGCGTAGACAACATGTACGCGGGCAGGGTTTACTTTAAGTCGCTCCATATCCAGAAATAAGACGGAGGTAAACTTTGTCTCTGGGGACTCAAAAACAATTGGCCCTTTTTCAGAAAATGGGCTCGGAGCCTTTGTTTGCTGTGGTTCCCACGCTGACATGCCGTAGATCTCGTCCGCGATGTACTGGATATCTTGCTCTTCGCAGAACTGAAGGATTGCTTCTAACCAACTGGTAGGATAGATGTGCCCAGAAGGGTTCATGGGGTTGCAAACGATGATACCGCGTATGCGACATGCCGTAGCTTCCATAGCCTTGAGATAAAGCTTGATGAGCTGCTCCGGGGATGAGATCCCAACTGGTATCGTGACTGGTATCAACCGATCATCATTTCGAAGATTACTTGCTATCCCAAAGCCCTCCCAGCATGGTGCGTTAATCAGCATGCCCTCATCAAGCTCGCTGAGTGAAAAGTCAAGACAGTCGAGGATGGACCCAGCGCCAGCACCACAGACGATATGGCTGGGCAGGACAGGACTTCGTGGATTGAAGAACTTGTTGAAGAAAGAAGCTGCATTCTCGAGAAGATCCGGCGGCCCCCCGAGATTCTTCGAGTAAGAGAGATGCGATGCTTCAAGGTTATCCGATATGGCTTTCTTCATGAGCGGAATAAGATCTGGACGGCACAGCCAGTTCTCTGCTGAGTTCATGGCAAGCACATCTTTCGGCCATACTGGGACAGAGGGAATTTCATCGGCCAACCAGTTCAAGCTTTTCTGAGCGCGATGGGAAAGCATTGTGTTGGTGATATGGGAATGTTGGAGTGTGCTTAGTGTAGATGTTTTGGCATCCGCTGTATCTGGCACTACAAGTACTGACGCCGTCAAACTCTTGATTGTTAGATGAGAAGATAGAGTAGAATGATAATCGGACCTGGCTGCCCATTCATTGTACACAGCAGTTACAACATACGTATCAGTACAAGATCGATAGCTCTGTGGCCAGACCGCCCGTGAGTGTTTGGCTAACGGCCGATCCTCCCTTGTCCTGTCTCTGCAGCCCCTGAATCCTGGCTCAGTGTGATAAGAAGATCATGGCCGAGGAGCATTTCTCAGATCCCTGGATTTGATATTGGAATGGTGCTTTTGCGGAGCGAGTTTCCGGCCTCCGAAGCGCAGGGAATATCCGTCAGCACTAAAGACGGCATCAAAACAACCCGCGCTATATTCAGTAGTTTTGGATTAGTTGATAGCCACTAGCACAGTGTAAGAACTTTATTGAAACATTGTGTTTCCGTGTCTTAACTCAGCCAGCCCTACAAGCAAAGCCATAGTGATCATTTCCACATCAGGCACTGGGTCCGCTCCCGTGTAGATCTGTTGAGGTGAGTGATATCACCGAATGCTACACGAACCTTCCAATTATTGGTCAAAGGTCTGAGACAAAGGTGTCTCACTTCGGACCATCGGCCTCAATGATACCACTGCGGGCGGCCCATACCCTTGTCATTCTAGTGAGACGGACACTATCGGCGTCGCCCGCCTCCCCGTAAGGCGGCAATTGTCTCAGCTACTGGTTATCGGTAATCTGAGTCGGGTGTCGGTGTCTTGTACTCCCCATTGGGCCAATCAGTTCTTGACAAGTTCGGCATGCAAGGTGTGTGTATGCAGGTCTGTCCAAGGAACAGTCTCAGCACCTCCTCTTTGCTTTCGCATACCATTTGGGGTCTGACCGCCATTGCATGTCGGGAGGGATGGAACTGAGAGACCGACATTAGCACACTGTAAACGCCAGTGATCGCCGGGATCTCAGCTCAAGTAAACGCGAATCAACTACTCGAGGAGTCTTGGTCTTGACGCAGAGCGAAATGATAACCTGCACCACTGTCAGTGGCTTGGTATGCCCTGAGAAACTTGGACTCTGCTCCATGCACGTATGGAGGCGGTAAGACTTGGCCATGGTAAGCAAGTCACTCCTTTCTTTTCCTGCCCTTACGCCTGGTAGAGCCGCGTCATTAGAGTTGAGATTGATGGGGGTTATGCATGAGGGGGAAAAATGAACGATTGTTGTTGCGTCCTTGACCGATATCATTCTCATAGTTAAAGAAACACAAATCATCTATCTTTAAACCTGGCTTGCCGCAGTCAAAACATGAGCGACCCGACGAAATCTCCTTTTTCTATCACCGATCGGTGTGAAGAGACTCTTTCGGAAACTATGGCAGCCCATCTCCAAAGTTTCGGAGAGTGGCAGATTCAGAAGGACATCATTTACCTAGACAATGGTGCCTTCGGGTCCTGTCCAAAGTCCGTCGTCGAGAAGCAGACAAGCATCCGACAACGCATTGAAGAAAACCCCCATGAGTTCTTCGAAAGATCATATGTCTCCGGCTTGGAAGCCAGCAGACGCTCCCTGGCCGACTTCCTACACGTCGATTATCGAGATATCTTTTTGCTTCCGGGTGCAACCCACGCCATGAACGTTGTCATTCAGAGTCTGCGATTCAATCCAGATGATGAGATATTGACTACGAACGTCGCGTACAGCTCTGTGCGGATGGTGCTTGACCATGTTGCCAAAAGAGATGGCGCTCATATCGTTGTCGTCGATGTGCCTCTACTAGTCACAGGCCCCGAAGACGTGATGCAACGCATCCATGCTGGGGTCACGACTCGCACACGTTTTGCAGTCATCGACCACATCCCAAGCCGAACTGGACTCGTGTTTCCCGCGAAACAAATCGTCAAGGAGCTTGAGTCCCGCGGTATTGACACCTTGATCGACGGAGCACATGCGCCTGGCATGATTCACTTAGACCTCGAGGATATCAACGCCGCATACTACGTCGCCAACTGTCACAAATGGATGTGCGCACCACGAGGAACTGGCTTTGTCCACGTTCGCCGAGATCGTGCTCAGAACATCAAACCGTTGGTGATTGCCAGATCGCCCTATGTCGTTGGCAAGTCCAAGCACTCTGTGCTCGAGCACAGTTTCGGATGGATGGGAACCTACTGCCCCTCGGGAATGCTCTCCCTTCCCTCCGCCATCGATCATCTCAACACGGTGATGCCAGGCGGGTACAGCGACTTGACGAGTCGTAACCATGACCTCGCAGTGTTAGCCCGTAGGATTGTCTGCAAAGCTATCGGCATAGATATTCCATGCCCGGACAGTATGATCGCTGCTATGGCGACCATACCGCTGCCAGACTCTCCAGGGCCTGAGCAGGAGGGTATGCTTCCTATCCAACAAGCTCTGTGGAAGGAACATGGCATTGTAATTCCGGTTTACTCGTGGCCTTCATACCCTAAGCGAGTTGTGCGTTTGTCGGTGCAGGCTTATAACACCTTGGATCAATACCATAAGCTAGCCGATTGTTTACGTATCGTGCTGCGCAAAGAACGAAAGTCATACTCGCTTGACTCTGTTGGTCCAATTGAGTCTCCAAGCCCTCCATACAAAAGGAGACAAAGTGACGACTCTGCGTACTCTTCATCCTCAGAGGGTCTCCTAGCATGCGGGTGCTCCAGCTCTGGAACCAAGAGCTTGAGTGCGAGACATGATGTGCCTGGACCTCCGTACCATGACATTGAGAACCCGTCCCTGGCCATGCTTAGAAATCTCGCTGAGGCCAGATTACGGAGGATCTTACATGGCACATTCTCCTTCGATCCTGTTTTCTTGTTTCCCACGGCTGGAGCTTGTGAGGCGGCACTCACATTGAACAGTGAGTTCCAGAAACATGCGAACATGGAGACTTCAAAAATGGCCTACATGCTGTCTTGCATTCCGCGGCGCAGAATTCCGCAGATTATGGCTTCTTCTGTATTGCAGCTGCTGGAGACTGAAGACGTGATTGAGAATTGGCCTCTGCGAATGAACACTTTCAAAAATCAGTCTCAGATACTCAGTCGAGCAATCATTTCTGAGATGAACGCTCCTAGAGCGCCTGCCAAGTTCACACTCGATCGCAACGAATTTGTCAGCCGAGTTGTGCCGTATGAGACAGAAACCCACGAAGAGAACCTCAGTCTGACGTTCTGGGGCCGTGCTCTGACAGACTTCACGACCAAGGCAAGATGGTCTCCAGGTCGAATTACATCGTTCTTGCAAATCCATGCGTTTTTGAGGGATCCAGTTTGTGGACTGCGCAACAAATTTGAATCCCGCAAAGACAATTTCCTGAAACTGTTTAGCAGCCTCACGAAAGAGCTGGAAGAGTCCAGTCGGACTGTACGAGAAGATGTAGCAGCGCAATTGGCAGCCGAGTCTTGTTTCCTTTCTCAACCTCTCGTCGGCAATGCAAGCTGTGTTCATTTTTCGGAGGATCAGCAACTTGTATACTCATACGTTGAGATTTCCGATATGGCGCGATCCGAGTTCTCTTGCCCAGAAATCGTCATTGGCATGATAGGCGATATCATCAATTGCAGAACTGGGGACAAGATTCGTATTGCTCCGATTGCCGTAGCAAATATCCATCCCATTTGTTCGAGTCATGATTCTCGGCAAGTCATCATAGATGGTAATAACCGGATTACTACCCTTACCTTCCTCAAGTTCGTCTCCATCTACGGACTCGCAAAGCTTGAGGAAGCCGAAGATAATCTTCGAGAATACTGCCGTGACAGCGGATTTGGACCAGTTTATTTTGTCGACTTCTGCGCTGTGCTACAGATGCTCCGGAAGAATGCGGTGCACATATTGAGCCAGCTTCAAGCTGGTGTTGCTTTGGGACACTTCAAGCATATTACGCAGGTGCCGTGTCTGATTACGGAGGAGGCGTCTTTCATTACGAAGGTGTTGGTCAATGGAGAAGAGATCGCACAGCCGATTCATCAGTCTGTTTTTGCGACGGATGACTTGCTTGTAGCATTGCCGGCAAAGATGCAATGTCATGGGCGGGCGAAGGGGTTCAAGGCACTACTAGTTAGGTAGATGAGACGTATTCTAGGAATATTTCAGGCTTTAGTTTACCATAAAGCTCTAGGCTAGGTATCGATGGCGTTTGCTTTGTGTAGCTGCTATAAAAAAAGCCTCAGTCTTTCATGGCCCAGTCAGCAGCAGCGATAGCGTGAAGCTTTGCAGTGTCAAATACCGGCAGCTCACTTCCCGCCTCATCAACCAATAGACCAATCTCGGTACACCCCATGATCAAACACTCGGCACCCTCAGCCTTGAGTCTACGGATGACAGAGTGATAGTCCTCGCGAGAGTTCTCTTCAATGATCCCATTGCAGAGTTCCTGGTAAATGACGTTGTGCACCGTATCTCTGTCGCTATCACCCGGAACAATGACCTTGAGCCCGAAGTTCTCGACTAGGCGCTGTTTGTAAAAGTCTTTCTCCATGGTGAAACGCGTTCCGAGGAGGCCGACAGACTTGTAGCCTGCTTTGATGATGGCCTCGGCAGTTGGATCGACGATGTGGATGAGAGGTAGTTGCGAGGCGGGCTCGATACCGTGAGAAACGACGTGCATGGTGTTGGTGCAGAGGACCAGAGCATCTGCACCGGCGAGCTTGAGTTTGGCCGCTGCATCATTGAGCATTTCGCCAGCTTCGTCCCATTTGCCCGCGTGTTGAAGGGCCTCGATGTTGGCAAAGTCGAAGGAAAACACGATGCACTGGGCAGAGTGCAGGCCGCCTTGGATTTCGCGAACGCGACGATTGATCTCTTGGTAGTAAGTTGTAGTCGACTCCCAGCTCATGCCGCCGATTAAACCGAGCGTCTTCATCGTGCTTGTTGTTGATGTTTATGCTTCTGGTTTTGACACGTGGCTCCTGTGTGAGGTTGATCAAGCTGTGAATGCGGTGTAAGAGGAAAGTTTTGGTGCAGCCACTCAAAGCAGATTTGTTATCGCGGTGGCTGACTCATGGTGGTCGGTACGTACTCGAGAATTTGATGACTTGCAAAAATGGAATGAATCACATCCGCCGCTGTGACCTACAGTAATCACCTACTGGATTGAACTGAGACATGGGACTTTTTCCAGGTATGAAGCACCCCTTGAGGGCAATAGTTGAAGTCCACTGAAAAAGAGACATGGCACCTATGACAGGCACCAGCCACTGTATACGATGGCAGCTATGTTTCCTCCCTATTGACTTGTCAGTGACTTTCGTTCCACGGACAGGTATGCAGGCGCATGGCAGGAATTGCGAGCTGAAAGAATAAAGATGGTGCAGCGCCGAATTTGTTGTCTTAAATATATGTCATAACTTTTGCATCATCACTTCCATTCGGCAAACTTGAATAAGACTTGGTGCCTCACAAGTAGCGAAGTGACTTTGAAGTTCATGGCGATCCCTTGTGTCAGCCCAGGCTGGAGACATGCAGTAACTTTAGATAGAGGTGCACTTTTAGATCCATGATCAATTAAAACAGGTGATACAAACTCGCGCAAAATATCCAAACTGTCTACTGAGGTGCGAAAGAGTGAATTGAGTTGAACTATCGAATACGGCTGTGCAGACGGAAATGACTGACTGGAGCTAAACTAACAAGAACTCCTACTAACTTCGAATCTCCAACAGATCAACGCGAAAGCAATGTGATTCCTATTCACCTCAACTTCCAAAAACAACAGGGACTCTAAGCGCTGACGATCTCACCCATGACAGCCAGAACATTGGCGGATGCACGAGAGTTCTCAGCGTTGATGGTGAGGACACCCGAGCTAGAGTCCCAAGTGTTGCCGTGAGACCCATTCTCCTCCGAAGAGGAACCAGAAGCTCCAATGCGGAATCCGAAAACACTGATGCCACCGCCGCCTTGGACTGTCTTCTTGTAGTCCTGGTCAAAAGCCGTCTTGGCGTCACCGCTGAAGCTGATCTCCATGCTGACACCCTGGGCGATGAGCATCTGCGTGGGACGGACCTTCTGAAACATGGCGGGCGGCTTAGCACCAAGTTTAGCCATGAGGCTCTTGACATCAACGTTCCTGTATGGAGTTAGGTAATGCTTGGTGAGCAAGTGCGGTTGGACTTACCAAGATCCAGGCTCAAATGGGACGGTCTTGTAGTGCTGGATCTTGAGAGCAACCTTGACGTCCTTCGCGTTGGAGCTCATGTTGAAGTTGGAGTGCTCAACACGTCCACCTCCACTGGCATAGAAGTCAAAGACGGGGAAGCGGCTGAAGGAAGCATTACCCTGAGCTTCAGTGAAGCCGATGTCCTTGAAAGAAGACTGCTGGCCAGTAGAGAGGCTAATGCCGAACTCATCCGGCTTCTTGTTTGAGAAGCCAACCCAACTATCGAGCATGGCAGCGTAGCCCGAGATGGAGTACTGAGGCACGTATTGGGTCTCGAGCGGATCAGGAAGGATGGGTCTTCCAGCAGCATCGTAAGTAACTGACTGGATGCTAGCCTTCATGTTGTATCTGATAGTTGTTGGTCAGTCAGATTAGAGGTACCAGGAGTTAAGTAGTATGGACACGTACCCTTTCAGCTCAGTGAGAGTGTTGGATCCGTTGGCAGCACTCTTCATAGCTTCAGCAAGAAGAGCAGAGCCAGCGCCACCAATGGCATTGATCTTCATTTGAACTTCATTCGTGGCAGCCTCCCTGTGTTACGGACGTTAGTGAGAAGTCCTCTTGCTCTAGATGTTGTAAGGTTACGTACCAGTTTTGGAAGGCGACCAGGTAGGCATTGGCGTTGAGCGGGGCCCACTGAGCGAATGACTTGGGCTTGTCAGGGTTGTCGTCGTCCTTGAAGTCCTGCATAGCCTGCTTCTTCGCATCATCCAGCTCGGAGCGAAGGATAGCCAATCTCTCCTTAGCCTTGTTGAGTCTGTCCCAGGCATCGGGAGAGTTGTCGCCACCAGCGCCCTGCAGTGATCACCGTCAGTAAATACATAGTGAGTTGGAGTTGAGAGGAAGTCTTACCGGCGTGAGGGTCTGCAGGGTCATGTTGAGCGCCTCAGAGTAGCGCGAGACTTTGCTGGCGACAAAGTTGGGGTTGGTGGGGTCCAACAGAAAGTCCGCATACTGGTAGATTCCCCAGTTGGTGCAGACAGCGGGAATGTCCTTGACAGCGGGAATGTCCTTGCCACCGGAGATGCCAGCAGTATTGGCTGCAGCGATGTAGACTCTGGTGTTATCACCGACCGGCCCGCTGACCATGATGTTCTTGACGGTCGAGGCGTAGGCCTTCCAAAAGAGCTGGTTCTCTTCAGACATGGTGAGGGTAGAGACTTGTGATTTGGATAAGAAGGGGAAAAGAATATTGTGTTTGTGTTTGCAGTTGGGTGTCCTTGTAGTGTTTGGTGAACTGTTGAGTGAGAGTCAGAACTAGGGGAACTATCGACCTTTATATAAGAGAAGACTCTTCGTTAATGCAGGCTATGGTGGATCGCGGTACGCAGTCATGAGCTTGGCGACTTCTGCCAGCCGCCTTGAAACTGTCAGACTGATACGCTATGTGATCTACGTGTTGAGTCGGCTATATCGCAACATTCGCCCAGAAACACTTCTTGAAACTACAGACGTACCATCCTTCCGTATAGGATACTAGCGTACTGCCATCTGCCGTAGTGTGTCGCAAGATAGACGGCAAAAGTGAGAACGGTCTATGTGTACTTCGAGTGATGAGGTCACAACGGCTAGAAAGCTATAGACTAGACACTCCATAGCTAGCTGAGATGTCCAAATAGGAATCATTATCCAGGTTCCAATCACTTGGCTTCTCGGAAGTGATTCTTTCCGGGAGCTCGCTAATAAGCCTTGGTGCAATGAAGTTCTCCTTTACACTGACGATAAAAGACGGTGACGTTAAAGTACAGTCTGATCTCGTGTTTTGAACACTTTTTAGAGAGATGATAAATGACAGCCACAAGTAGTTACAACTAGCCACTCTCAACGACAATAGTAAGCGAGCCGCCACTCATCACACACGGCACGTAGCTTCTCAGATAGATCACATAGTTCGTGCGATGGGAGGTAACCCAGCACAGACGTTGCTCATAGGGTATAGTCTTCATTTCAAATTTCCTGTGATTTGAGACATTATTGGGAAACCCAAATAGCATGATCAAGCCTTAGCTTACACACAGATGGAGGCCTACTGCGATAAGGTTATAGGTAGTTAAAAGAGGCTTTAGCCCCTAGTATATAAAGGTAAAGAATACTAATAAATATATATAAGTAAGATACTTATTACCTTTACTATTACCTAGGATCTTAGTTTTAACTAAAAAGTTAGTATTTAAATAACTAACTCTAAAGGTATATAAATAAGTAGCTATTACTTTTTTATAAGGATAATTAAGCTTAAAGTATATAGAATATATATAAAGTAAAATACTTAATAAAGGTAAGTTTATTAACTTAAGTTAATATTTTTAAGATAACTTTTACTATATAATAGCTAATTAGCTAGTAGCCTATACTATCTCTTTATTTCTTAATATATCCTATATTATATAATATTACTAATCTACTTATAGGGCTATAGCTTAATATTAGCTTTAAAAATAGCTATAAAAAACTCTATAAGAATATTTAAAAAGGTAATATTAAAGATATTATCTTTATAAGCCTTATTTACTTTATATATAATATCTATATATATTTTTATAGTAATTAAAGATATAAAAAGTTAATTCTTTAGTAAGTAAGAAATTTATTACTAAATAATAAAATAGTAGTAATTACTAAAGTAATATAAAATAAGGCTTAGGTATATAATATAGTAAACTTATAGGTAAAGATAAATACTTATTATTTATAATAAGATAACTAGTAAGTAATAACTATATTATTTAAAGAGTTATAAAAAGGAAAAGTTAAATAGGCTAGTAGTATTAAATAGAAAAGTTTATTAGAAATTTAGTTATATTTAGGACTAGGTTTTTAGTTAAATAAAGCTTTATTAAGCTATAAAGGTTTTAAATATAAAGGATAGAGGCCTACAGTCGCATCCTGCTTAGTGTTTTTAGGTTACTTTTAGCAATTTCAAGAGAGAAGGACTTGTTTTAGTTTTCATATTTGCAATGACTAAATAAATAATGTAGCTTGCTCGCCAGTTAAACACGTTGAAAAATTTCCTCGAACTTTCACACAAAACGACGGATTCGGGCTCAGCGCCGCAGCCTACGATCGACGTTCTATCGGAACAGGCAATATGCGGCTCACGGCAAGTCGGGCCGCCAGCAAGCGGAACTTGACTCTTTTGGCAAATGGCGGATCAAAACTGATATGGAAGGCTTATGCTATTGCGTTGCAGGCCCATATGACAACGCAAGACGACCTGGACAATTCTACCAAGGCCTTCTTCGTCGCCTCTCCGGGCCTCTTCGATATCCCTGCAGGAGAGTTTGCTCCCCAACAGATCACCAACGACCACATATTCCGCCGAACCGATTGTCTGCAGAATACCCGATCTCCGTTCTACACATCCGATGGAGAAAGCTACTTTGATTCCCGTCGCAAGTATGTGTCCTGCCTTTAGCTTGCAACCGCGGGAACTCATGCAGCTAACAAGAAGCTAGGTACCTACAAACTATACATGATGATGTACGTTTATACGTCATGTGCTTTAGTAAGATAGTGACGACGGCTTAGGCTATGACTTCATCTGATGTCACTGGCTCAATCTCAAAGCTCCGCTCTGAAGTTGAGCAGGCACAAGACAGAAGTGCGCAGGCATACCTCCGAGACCTCAATCTATACCAGAAACTCGCAGCTATGGCTAGGACTGAGCTTACCGACTTTGAAGCGTGGGGCGAGAGGTTCGGCATTTATTATGCATGGGCCAAGAGCGAGCAGAAACGGCTCGAATCGGATTACACCCTTGCTGCCACTAAAACGTCAAGCAGTGTTGGGTTAGTACTGGCTGCGTTTGATCTGGCACGCGATACCTCAACGCTCAGACTTGGGTAAGCAGACCTTTCCTCAGGCCGTTTCATTTAGTCCGTAATCTTGCGGATACTAACCGTGCATGACGCCGCTATAGGAGCAACATGCCATGCTCGAATATGGACATCCCATCTGCAATAGGACGCGCACAGACTCCTCTAGTGGTTCCTGCTGACCAGATCTATTATCGTCCGCTCTACTCAATCAACGGCATCGACCGGAGAGTTGATTCCTGGGTCGGCGCACAAGACGGCGGCCCTGAAGAGGTTGAGTTAGATCTCGATCTTGCCAATGCCAAGACGGCTTCTTGGGCAAGCCTTGGTTTTCCTAACCTCGATCACGATCCTCTCTACGACACCACAGTGGTCGACGCTAACAATCCGGACATGAGCCTCTCACTCAAAGCTGGGGGTATGCAAGCATTCGATGTTGACCGGGGTTTTTGGTGAGCTATCAGCACCTGCAAATTGAACTAGCTAACAGTGTTATCCTACACCAGGGACGTTAGCGCGGCTGCCCGATCACAGCTGGGCTCGGCTGTAGGCAACGAAGGAAGTTCCGGTAAACTCATGAAGATCACCAGAGTGCTGCTGGGATATAAAGTGGAGATAAGAATGTCATGCGCGGACGGCAAGAAAAGCCAGCTGTCTGACGCTTTGGCCGGCTCAGGTGGAGAGAAGATACTGGGAATGACAACTGACAGGTGTACCCTTCATAACGATGATGGACAGGTCGTCGTTGCTAGTGCCCCTAGTGGCTTTCCGACTGTTTTGGCCGTCCTGGGCCGTGAGATTTGAGTTGGATACAAGCAGGACGGCGCTGAATTGTTTTCGATATGATCAGAAATCGGTAAAGGGCTCCAACATAAAATGGCCGTCCAAACCTCTTCAGACGCGCTCCAAACCAAGATCGCGTTATACCGTTCTTGCTGCCTTCTTTTAGTAACTCTCATTTGCATCGTCTGTTGTCTGTCGCCTTCGTGTCACGGAGCTATGACGTGGCAGGTTACGAACGTGAATGATGGAAATCCCTGGTTTATGAGATGTCACACCCAAAAGAACCGTTGATACAAGTATCTTTTCTCATTCCGTATATGCGCGACTAGTGGAAGATGGCGTTCAAGTGAATAGGAAGCGAAACAATAGCGCGGCTTGGCAACCGTCCCGCCCCGTCACAACTGGCCCAACATCAACTCATCGCTACGGCTTACTTCGGCTTCTTCAGCGAATGAGCGATTATTTATTTTTGTATGAACTTAATAGGTTCTTTCTCGTTTCCCGGGTATCTCGTGACTATACCACAGGTCACCACTACGACAAGCCACCTAACACCTCAACAGTCTGCTGGCTACCAGTCATATCCAAGAAAAACGGGCTTTGGGTCTGTATTTTCTTTTTTCTATTGATAATGTGAATCTATCTCAAATCGTTGGTAATAGCGTGTTAAAGATTATGACGTACTGCCCTGCTACTTGGATCTAGCTCTTGGCTGCAAGCTTAGCCTGGCGATGAAGTTCTCTCGGCGGCTGACTTCCACTCTTTGAAATGACTTTTGTCCTCGCGCTTCTACTCAAATGCCTTCCATCATCCTCATCTCTTACATAGTATGCCAAATCAGCCGTAAGATCCCACTCAGTCTGAGATAGCCCATTACCCAGCCACACAAACCTATTTCCACTGTACTCAAAGTCATAGTCCTCAAAGCGAGGTTCCCGCATCGCTTCCAAGTAGTGCAGCGTAGATCCAGGCCACGTGATCGAAGATTGACCCCAGTTTGGCTTGATGTTGTGTGAGTGTCGGCAGTTATCAGACCATACCATCTTCTGAGTAACCTGCGCCATGTAGCTCTTGAAGTCGTAGCATGCTGCTGCCTTGAGACTCATGCTATGCATGCCGGGTTCGGTTTGGTACTTGTCGATAAAAGCACAGACAAATTCCGCCTGAGCTTCTATGGGCGCGATGACGGGGCCGTTGGAGATTGGTGACCATGGACCTGCAAGGGTGAATGAGTTGGGACACTCGGAGATGCCGACCCCCATGTAGCCTGTAATAGAAGTACTCCAATCTTCTTGGAGGTTGTGTCCTTTGAAATGGATGGGATACCGAGGGATGAAGGATGTGTCGAAGCCAGTGGCTGCAATGATGACATCGCCTTTGTAGTGCTGCCCATCATCACTTATACAGCCCGTCTCTGTAATTTCTTTGACGCCAGAGTAAATCGCTTGGACATTGTCTTTCTTGATGGCCTGCGAGTCTATCAGACTTGAGCTACATCAACATAATACTTGACTTACGTAAAGAAACTGATCACCAGAAGGGAGAATCCGTTTGCATCCGACCGGAAAGTCAGGGACAAGTTTCTTTTGAACTTGTTCATCAATAACCACCTTCTTCATCTCGCTCTCCAAATGCTCGCGAGCTTGCTTCTGAAGGACGGTTCCCTTCATGTACATAGCTAACACGGAGTCAGAAAAATGCCATTTAAGCCAGTCGGCGCGACTTACTGAAGAAGCTGTTCAGTGTTCGCTCATTTTCCAGCCGTAGCTTCATGACCGAATCTGGATCGCTGACGAATTTATCAATCTCTTCTGGGGAAAATTTGCCCTTCTTTGAGTTGACAGATGGTAGAGTCCATCGTGGTGTTCGAACAAAGACCTTCACAGACTTGACACGAGGTTGGACCGTGGGTAGAATCTGCACACTTGATGCGCCGGACCCTATCAACAGAATATCTTTCCCGTCAAGTGATACACTGTTGTCCCACTTGGCGCTGTGAAGTTTGGGCCCCTTGAACTTCTCGAGTCCTGACACGGACGGCCAGGCAGGCTTGTTCAAGTATCCGGTCGCATGAATAAGAATATGGCACCAGTCTTCTGTTGTCATATCGGACTTCAGATCTGTAACTTTGACGTTCCACTGGCCTTTTGCTTGGTCCCAAGATGTCTCAACAACTTGGTGCTCGGTCTTGATATGCTTGAGCAGACTATACTTGACAGCAAAGCCCTCGAAATATTCCTTGATCTCGTCGGAACTAGCAAGAACCGAGGAGAAATCTGCCTTTGGTTCGAAGGAATATGTGTAATTGTGCGAGGGGACGTCGCAGGCGCAGCCCGGGTAAGTATTCTCATACCAAGTCCCTCCCACTTCTCCATTCTTCTCATAAATCTTGTGATCTGTCAGCACCATCCTTCGACGCATTTTTTGTACGCACAATCAATGAATAGTTCTGAAATGACCTTCCCAGCTTGTAAGCCAAGCAAAGCCCAGAAACGCCAGCGCCAACGCAGATGATCTTGACGAAGCGCTCATTGAAAATGGCCTCTGTTTTGGGAGGATCCATATTATTAGCGTAAGCTTCAATTATTAAGGAATACCTCGAAGATAATCAATTGATCTTTCTGAGGCCTTGGAGTAGACAGGTATCGCAACGCGGCAACCGCAGAGAGGCTTTCCTATGCTCCGAGATTTTCTTGGCAGACGTATTAGAGCTTCTTATATGGAGCGAAGAGAGGAAAATGAGTCATCATTCGGTTTCTGTTTATCAGTGTTGACTCTGGAGCAATTTGTCATTCACTGCGGCATCTAAGTTATGGGCAGAATGTGTTTTGCAGGCGAGACTGATGGCTGAGAGCTTGTATTCACTGCAGAACTTAGCTGATGTACCACTTACCCTACGGGTCTTGGCATGCGTCGACGATTGAAATCTCCGAGGCTGCGAAATTCCCGATTAGGATACATCGTGCGCCACTAAAGCCGCTGTCACTGTAACGAGCAAAGAATTGTCTATCTCTAAGCATTGTGCAGCTGACAAACAATTTTACATTGCATATCACACATATTTTTAACGCAAAATCCACATCGGAATCCTCTGTAGGTTAGTTTTCGTACGATGGATTGTCTTCGCAATGCCAACGCGCGTCAATGAAACGAGATTTGGTTGCTTTTTCTGCTGCATCATGCAAAGCTACCTTGACCCAGCAGCTTAAGCAGAACAGGAAACCGTTTCGCCGCTGTCTTCCCCTCCGATACCTGGCTATCATGGATGCGTCACCGATGTTTAACCTTGTTTGCTTTTGTCAATTCAGAAATCAGGCGGGAATGGTTCTTACCTTCTAACTCGGGATAATCGTATTTCTTGGCTGGCACAAAATCGTACGTCAGGTTGCTGTACCCTGTCGCTCATTACTCGCGTGGAAACGCTTCGGCGGGCCGCGGTATCCGATGGCAGCACATGGGATTGCACAGACTTTCCATTGGAGGATGTATCCTTCCCCTGGCACCGAAGGAATCTCTTACCCCAGTTTGGGTATCACGTAAAAGGGGCACGGTTCAGGATGGATCGTTAGGAAGTCTCCCCGGAGGCAACGATCTCTTTAGTTCGCGGGGACTAATCGTAGTCTCGGGTATATCCGTTTAATTGACTCAGTGGTTATTAGCCATGATGCGAGAAGCAAGATTGAAGCCTGTCAAGGTGCATTTTTAGATCTAAGAAAAATAGCTCAACCAACGCAGACTACCATCGAGGATCGCGCGGCTGCGTATACGTCCCCTGAACTGCCTCAACATCGATACGCTGCTCCACTCTAATACCACTCCGAAACTGACGCGGCTGTTCCGGTAAAGAAGGCAGGTCCTTTTGCACGATCTCCTCTTGGCTCTCGGACCGAGAAACCACGTTGGTTATTGAGTAAGGATCATGCACTTTGCTGTTATTTGCGCGCCCAGACCGAAGTTCATGGCTCTCGAGCCGACTGCCGTTATAGTGCGGCGTCTGAGAGTTGCCAGTCTTGTCAGTAGCGTAGCCTGCCATGACCCAGAAGCGACGCTTGAGGAGAGGTGTGACCATCGGGGCTTGGCCGACGAATATGCCGACGCAGTCTTCGCGCATTGACCATAGAGCTGAGACGCCTTTTTGGTTCAACTGACTCGTATTAGTGTTTGATACTGTGAGAGATTGAGGTTGGGGTACTTGCGTTGAAGATGAGCACGAAGCGAAGAATGGCAGCGAACATGCAGAAGAAGCCCAAGCTGAAGAGTAGAAAGAGACCGAACTTCTTGAGGCGGTTGGTTTGAATGCCGACCAATACCTATACTTGTTAATAGACGTCGGAGAGGAAATAGTAATCGTCGTACCGGAATCGGTATCAGCATGATGCAGATATCCGTGACCAGATTGAAGACCAAAATCACGACAAAGAAGGTAAGATTCTGGGGAACGCATTGTCCTGTGAGAGGTTAGAGAAGACTCGGACTATTCTCATGGCTCAATACTTACGTCCCGGGTCTGGCCAGACTTGCCAAAGGTGATGAAATGGTCGACAGGTAGCGGCGAGCGTAATGATGATGACCACCACCGATAAAATTACCACGACCATCAGCGGCTTCACAAACCTCTCGGTCCAAAGGCCCCTCACAACACGGCTGTAGAAGCACAGCATGTTGAACTTGAGCGTCCAGAGAATAACCACATATCCAGTCAACCCAAGCAGAAACATCTGCGAACCATACGCCCACTTCTTACGATCCTCCTCGCTCATGTTCTTCCTCTCCTCGAAGGTCAAATCGGAGGTATGGCGGCCCTCGGCGCCTTGAACAAAGACTTGGCCAATGACGGGTGCAGCAGTCCACATTCCCTACCACGAACCGTTAATGATCGAACACGTCAGTAGCCATGGGACGGAGACTCACAGCGACTGCAATAACGAGATAATCGTCCCAATCGTAGTTCCTAAACCCAACCATTTTCGTGCGACAAAAGATGCGCGCCCCGATCATGGCGGTGCCAATAACGTAGAGGATCCATATCTCTGCGATTTGACCAGCCAACGCAGTCATTGTAACGAGCGGAAGAAATAAAACTTTGACAAAAAGAAAATGACAACTGCAAGCAGCTGAACGGGCTAACAAATAAGCATATCAAGGCATGTAAGTGAAGGAATGGCAGGCAACGTGGTTCTTTACAATTTCTTTTTACATCTAAAAAAGCAGGAATCGAAACCCCGCGGCATGTTTTCAGTTAAGCTTTCTCCCTATAATTCGCCCCCGGCGGAAGATAAAACAATTCATAGCCCGTCAATTAACTACAAGCAGTCAGATCTTTTCCCTTCCCTGTATCTTTATGCCTCGGACGTACGACACACAATTGTAGGTTCCTTTTTTCTATTGTTACATCTTGTCTTACGCTCTGGCGAGTCAGTGGATACGCCAAGATTGCGGATGGAAGGATCCTGGGGTGAGCATCACATGTTTTTAGGCTCTTTATGTAAGGGCCCGCTGGGATGTAACTGTTCTGGTGGGATTGAGATCCCTGGAACTGTGAGCTGCAGATGTCAGGGGCATTTCCAGATGCAGATGCTGGATTTGTTGGTTCTGTAATATCTTATGCTACTGATGTTGCTTCAGTCATGTCGGCAGTTGCTTCGGGAAAAACAGCTCATGGCATGATTGTAACACTCACGACCGGACTTTGAGAAGTAATAGCTGCATGGCAGTATGATAGATCAGATATTTCGTTCCGAATATTGCCCAGATACAGTCATTGCCGGACATGGCCCGGCTGAAGCTGATGCCGTCGACAATGCAGGTGTTCAGCCCCCGTTGAGAGACCAACGCCCCTGCGCATGAAACGACAAACCAACACGCACCGGACCAACAGTTCTCATTCCCCGTGAGCTCAATATAGAACCAACGCTGTTTCAATCCTCTTAACAAGGAAGGTGACTGCATCGCCGATACTATTTATTCGTCGGCCCGTTCAGACTCAAATCTCGCAATGCAATTCATCCTTCTTTTCTTATTTTCGGCACCGCACTTCCGAAAATGTCCGCCCCCATCCGAGTCGCTGTCACGCAGGCTGAGCCTGTCTACCTTGATCTGGCTGCATCTGTGAAAAAAGCATGTGGTCTCATTGCCGAGGCGGCGCAGAACGGGGCGAAGCTTGTTGCCTTCTCTGAGTGCTGGCTACCCGGATATCCTGCGTGGATCTGGTACGTTTATGTTTCGTTTACTGAACTGGCTTGTGCGTTTTGGCTAATCTCGGTAGGGCGAGATCTGTGGACTTTGAGCTGCAGACGAGATACATCTACAATTCGCTGCCGATTGAGTCTGAGGCTATGGATATGGTTAAAGCAGCGGCCAAGGAAAACTCTATCGCTGTTGTTCTTGGCTTCTCTGAGAAGAGTCCATCTCATAGCGTGTACATCTCCCAGGCTATCATCTCACCTCAGGGCGAGGTCTTGTTGCACCGAAGGAAGATCAAGCCCACTCACATGGAACGTACTGTCTTTGGTGACGGTACCGGTGCTGATCTGAACAATGTCGTGGAGGTGGACTTTGGAGCTGAACATGGTAAGATCAAGGTGGGATGCTTCGCATGCTGGGAGCACACGCAACCACTTCTCAAGTATCACAGCATCTCGCAGGGTGAAGTGATCCATATCTCCATGTGGCCACCCATTGATCCCAGCATGGGTGTTGACCATCCTGGTCTGTGGAGCATGACCGCCGATGGGTCCCAGAACCTATCCCAGACATATGCAATTGAGAGCACCACTTATGTGCTCCACTGCACGTCTGTATGCACGCAGAAGGGCATCGAAGTTCTGAAGACGCAGGATGGGTTAGCTTGTCGCCAGCCAGGTGGAGGCCACAGTTGCGTTATTGGACCTGATGGGCGACGCTTGACGGAGCCTTTGGGCGATGGAAAGGCAGATACCGAGGGTATCATCTATGCTGACTTGGATTTGACCAAGGTTGTAGCGACTCGGGGATTTTTGGACATCGTGGGTCATTACAGTCGCCCAGATCTGCTGTGGCTTGGAGTGGATCGCCAGCCCAAGGAGAATGTCATTGCCAAGCAGTACAAGCCTGCGGTGCAAGAGGAGACAGAAAACACTGTCTATTGATAGACTCATCTAGTGTAGTCAGCGGTTATAAATCGGAGCTAGAACCTCTATGTCTGCCAAGATATTACTAAATCGAAGCTAGAGCACCGTACATCTGCATGAGCCTTACTCATCGCCCATGCTTCTTGAAACAATTACTTCATTGCACTTTCCCGAGCAGCTATCCATAAGCGTCTAATCTCTCTCAGTTTTTTTCTTGGCAGCATAAGTGTGGACTTGATGTCATGCGGGATGAGCTATTTGTCTTACTGAGGCACCGATCTGTTTATCACGCTTGTCCCGAAAGGGAACCATGCCGCGATCGGGACAACCAAGTCAGGGTCGGGATACGGGCCAATCGTAGTGAATGACGGTAACAGTAATAGTATAAACCAAGGGGCCATCTCTTCGGCTATTGCGAAAACCCTTTTTTTCATATTTGTATGTCGTTATTACTCTTCCCAAGATGCCTGGAAAAGTGAATCTCTCAGAGCTTGACTCCGGAACCTTGCATTCCCTTCACCATACCGAGAACAAGACTGGGACGGCGGTCGACATTAATCAGCAGCACTGGAACCAAACTGTCGGATCAACGCTAAGGAGATTCCTGGCCAGTGCTGGGTATGACTCCCAAAGTCAATCCCGCATCCTGGACCAGTTCTCGAACCTTGTCGCCCCATTTCTCGGTTCGTCACCTGTGCGGGGAGGACCAACATGGAAGAGCTTCATGACAGACAACAACTGTCCGGTGGAGCTGAGCTGGGACTTTCATACCGGTAACAGTCAGCCAACAATACGATATTCTATGGAGCCCATCGGTCTTGAGGCAGGGACAGCGACAGATCTACACAACGAAGAAGCTGCGGCAAAGTTCATACCAAGAGCAACACGGGCATTCCCTGATATCGATATAGCCCTCTTCAGCCATTTTTATGATTACTTCAATGGACGGTGGAACCGCGATGGGCCAGAGGGTCACCGAAGCACCATGTTCTGGGCATTTGACTTGAAGGAGTCCGTGACCACGAACAAGGCCTATTTCTTCCCAGGGCTTATCGCCCACGCAATGGACAAGTCAACGCTTGAAGTCATGGCGGATTCCATTACTTCTGCTCCAGGATGTCAACCACAAAACATCAGCTCTTTCGCAAGCTTTTCGAAATTCATCCATGAGCGCCAGCACTTAGGCTTCGAGATGGATATGCTGGCATTGGACTTAGTTCCCGTCGAGAAGTCAAGACTAAAGATCTACTTTAGAATAAGGCGCACAGATTTCCGGTCAGTGACAGAAATGATGTCACTGGGAGGCAGGATACATGGTCAAGAATTTGACATTGGCATGGGAAATCTGAGGAATCTCTGGGACATGTTGTTAGGAACGAGTGGAGTACCTGATGATATTCCTCTACCGCACAATAACCATCGGACATCCGGGATACTCTACAATGTCGAGTTCCGCACGAACAGCACGACACCAAAGGTCAAGATCTATATACCAGTCCGACACTACGCCAAGAATGACTCACAGATCATTGAGGCCCTGGGAGACTTTCTGACAGATCAGACTAGCAAGCTGCCTGATCTTGCGATCGATTCGGCCTGGGCCAAGAGATATGCAGATTGCTTGAACAGTATTTTGTGAGTACTCTAGTCGCTAGCACCTTTTTAAACTATCTCTTGACTAACAGTCCGCAGCGGAGAAGAGAAACTGTCGAATGGTCTAGGTGTTCATACCTACATCGGTTGTTCCATACAAACCAAGGGCGACCTTCGTATTGTGGCCTATGTCAACCCTCAGCAATAATTGTAACGCGAGGGGGATCACACTTATCGGAATGCGGCTGGAGGTATTATTAAGTATATAGAACAAAAACGACTGATCCTCCATTCCTGGTTCTCGCACCGAGTCTTCGATGCCGAAGTATTCAAATCTGATCTTCTCCTGGCATCATCCTTTCAGCTCTCCTCACCCTTTTCTCGGCTTCATGAAATGTTTATCATACTTCGAAACCCAGGCCCAATCTCCGATTCGATCTTCCTGAACGCAGGTGAACAACGTATATGATATAAACTGGCTCAGGCCCAGTGACTGGGGTCCGCCAGCTGCCTGGACTATACTTGCTGCCCCATGGATATGCCGTAAAGCCATTGGGATATTTCCGAGAAGCATCTAAATTTGGGTGTAAACATTTGCTTCGATACACTATATCATTGCCAATTCTCGGAAGGGAATCTTACTTCGTCAAACGACAGTACCAAAGCACTTGAAACCGATTGGGGATTTATCGACATCGGTTGCATCGAAACGTCCTTACGGAGTTTTACCAGGTGCTCTAATTTATACCGAATGGCGATTTCTTCGAATTCGATATTCGACTGTACCATGGACAAATGGCGGGAAGCGGCCAAGAGAAACCCTCTGATGAATTCCGCATCGTGCGAGGATATGATGATCCAATTATTTCTAAGATATTGGTGGTAGTGACGTATAGATCTCGCTATTGGGCAGTGAGCGCTTAGATACGGCATCACAATCTTGATATCTGTGGTCAATTAGCTTACCGTTGGGGAGACACGAGGAGGCTTCAAGTCCTGGAACCTAGGAGATTGACACTATAACTTACAATGCTCGAACATGAAACATTCAGCTTCTGTCAGAGTCGAAAGGAAGTTGATATATGGTGATAGTATCGGCTGATCGATTTGAAGCTCCGTTGTAGGTATCGTCGCTGCGTTGTATGGAAGCAAGGTCCGGTGTAGGGGCTGGCCTTTTGGGCTTAAGCTTTTCATAGCGTGCTCCTTTTCTGTTTTGAAACCATCTTCCACGGCAATCCTTTTTGCTTTTCCAGGTCCGCGTAGCTTCCGTGCTCTAGCATGTGCCACCTGGGCAGAGTACGAACGAGCTTCGCGTTTTGACTCTCGGAGAGCATCGGGTCCTGCATTATGCACCACCTGAATGAACTTCATTTTCACAAGTTCAGATAATTTTCTCTTCCATGTATGGCTTTTCGGCACTCCTTACAAGGGAGACATTTGTATAACTCTTTGTATTAGAGGTCTGTGTATTTCGGCATTTGTCAGCACGGATGATGCAGCTGAATATTGATCCTACTTAATATGGACTAGCGACTGGCTGGATAACTAATCACAAATTCCATTTTCCTTACACATGATATGGAAGAACATCATCAATCTCCGCATAGACAGCTCCGAGGGCGTCTGCTACATCATCAGGCAATGGCCCGGCTTCAATCGCTTCAATATTAGAGTTCAGCTGCTGCACGCTCGATGCACCAACGACGATAGAATCGCCATGTTCTTTGCTCAGAGCTCCATGGTGCGCTGTCCACCTAAGAGCCGCAGCATGCCCGCTAATTCCGTGGCTAGAAGCTGCAGCCAACGCTTTCTCCGTAGCTTCCGAGATCGAGGGCTTAAGATAGCGTTCAGCGTATAGATTACCAAGGAAAAGCTGATAGATAAGTTAGTACATGGACAAGTGGATGTATGAATACGTACGGATTGATCAAAGCGGCCGCCAGGTTGGACGTTCTTATGGTTGCCAGCAAAGAATCCAGCTCCAGCTGGACTATAAGCATAGAACGCGATACTATGTCGTCGCAAAGTTGGAAAAAGTTCCTTTTCGGCAGACCTCACAATCGGATTATACTCTCCTTGATATACGCTGGGCTTGATGAAGCCATTTTCTTCACAAATCTTGACGATAGTCTCGACCTCTTGAGCGGTATGTTTGCTGATACCCCAGTACTTGATTTTTCCTTCTTTATGAGCCTGGTCCATGGCTTCACAGGCTTCTTTGAGGTCAGTCGCCCGGTCAGGCTGATGCAGATACTCGATATTGATCTGCTGGATTTTCAAGGCACTCAGGGAATCATCAATGTCTTTGAGAATGTTCTCCTTGGAGTGAGCCCCGTCGTGGAAAGAGTTGACCTTTGTGTCAATGATGAAGTTCTTCTCAGGAACGTCTCCAATCTTTGGCTCGCTTGTTCCTGGTGCATGAGGTGAATAGATGCGTGCTGTGTCAAGCTGGTTATACCCTCGCTTGGTGAAGGCATCGAGAAAGGCGATGACCTCGCTTGGCTCGTGGAAGCGGACTACGGGGTCAGCTTTACCGTCTCCGACCTATTGGTAAGTGATCAGATGTGACACTTCAGGACAATGAACGAGGGGAGGTTATCCTACATTTGCTACTCCTAGGACAATATTGATCTTTGTAGACTTTGAGGTAGACATGGTAGCTCGGTTTGAGGGAATATGAATGACTTAATGATATAACAGTGGATGAAATAAGATGGTAGAGGAATGTCTTGTAGTTCGTTGCTTTTGACATTATTCTGTTTTGAACATCGGCTGCCTCTTTATACTTCATTTGTCTGCACTGGAAGATCGCGAGAAATACCCCGCAACCACTTCTTGGTATATGATCCTTCTGAATTAGGAAGCACCAGCATGCAATACATTTCTAAGCTGTTTACCAAATCATGCCCCTTGGTGTCGAATCGCCCATTGTCCGCCCAGCTCTTGACAAAGTTTGCCCGTCAGGACAGAAAATGCGAGAGTGGGGGCTAGTTTCTATCACTACACAGATCATTGGCTTACTCACTGGCATTTGATCCTTCCTTTCCAGGCAAGATTTTCTTGTCAGCAGACGGAATCCACGCCAGCGCTAATGAGCATTCTTCTTAGTACGCAAACGCTCTTTTATATCACAAGGGTAGATTATTAAACTCAGCTTTACTTAACTGTCAAACAAACAAGTTCGTGAAAGTAGTACAATCGCGCGAGGGATTTCAGCTTGTCCCGGTCTGCAATATATATTCTATGCTAGGTCTACTAATAATACAGCAAGAAACGAATGTGTACGCATACAATCATGTAAAAGAGCTCGGAAACACAAAACAAAGAATAATATCTAACGGGATATCTCGGTGCATGAAGGGACATAGAAGCAGGAACGACAGAGGTTAATAAAGGAGGTCGAAGTGATGGTGATAGTTATCAAGCCAGGCTTAGTTAGAGTAATGGGCGACATAGCCGACTTCCATCATGCTACCATAGCCGTCGCAGGTGTTGCCGTTGGGATATCCAGGCTTTTAGAATGTCAGTTTATCCTTCGAAGATATTGTGGACTCCTTGATGACTTACCCAAGTACCGCCAACAGCGACATTGAGAATGAAATACATGGGGCTATGGCACAGGGTATTCCAGACTCCTTCGTTGTTAATTCTCGCACCCGAGATCTGATGGAACTGCTGTCCATCCAGGAACCAGGTAATAGTCTCATCCCGCCAACTGCTCTTGGCTCGGTTGAACTCGATCCTCCAGGTATGCCAGTCTTGATTAGGGAGACCAATCGTGCCACCAATACCGGTGCCTTCGTTGCAGATGCCGCCAGGGTAAACATCGCAGTGCGCAGTTCCGTATCCGGTCAACTGACCATTAACTGTCTCCATAACATCAAGCTCGCCACAAGAAGGCCAGCTACCGCCGTTGCGCAAAATGTTTCCAAGCATCCAAAAAGCAGGCCAGATTCCTTGTTTATTGCTGGTAGAGCATGAGCCAAATCGCAGGTTGGCCTCGGCTCTTGTGATCTTGCCTGCCTGGGGGGTGAAGACATATTTGCTCTCGACACGGCCAGAAGTCCAGCCATTGAGAGCGGAAGCATCGCGCCAGGGGACAAGCTGGAGGGTATCGCCACCACTGCGTTGGACGTTGCGACTGGATGATGTGTAGACTTCGAGTTCCGCGTTGACGTTGAGATATCCCGTTATAATGTTCCACCGGCTAGTGTCAGGTAGAGTGCCGGCAGCGCCAGAGAAGGGATCCTGCCAGACACGTGTAAAACCACTGTAGCCTGGGGCATCCCAAGCCAGAGCGGTCGCGGAAAGCGATAAGAGTGCCGTAAGGGGTTGCTTGAAAAACATCTTGAAGGTAGTAAGAAGTACTGGTAAGTAATACTTAACTGAAACTACTAGGTAGATTGCTTAGAATCCAAATGGTGGCGCTGAAACCGTGTACTCTTATAGGATAGGGGGAAGCATGGCACTTGGTACGTAGTTAACAATAGTCCCTATGTTATTATCCCAGTGCCATGGGTCATATCCGTCATGCTAACAGATGCAAGGGCCCGAGATCTCATGGCTCAATGCCGACGGACCTGCATTGACAGGTTCCCCCATGTCATGTTACTAGCGTGTCGATCTAGTGATCGCGTCACTTATAAGAAGTGAAAACTTCAAGCCAAGGAACAACTATGAAAGATTACTGTTCTATTAGAAGAAGACTTCTCGTGCTCAAGTATCTCAAGACAATGATTCTCCATCTCCCAGACATGATCCAAAGTATAGTCACCACTCAACCCTCAATGACAAGAATTTTCGCATCCTTTCCCTATGATCAAGAAGCGTGACCTATCAGAGCGTTACATCAGTCGCTCGCAAATTTCATGCCCTACAACCCTGCTGGGAGGAATATTTCCCGAGAAGGGAAACTAGCCCGTGCTGGTTAGAGTGATTGGCCCGAGGATCGGGGATGATGCACCCAAATCGGACTAGAACTCCAGTCATGACCTTCCAATTCCATTCAGGATAATCTGAATGGTCACTTGATTTGCTAGAGCATTTGTTTCAGCGCGTAGAGACGGTCCAGTTACTGGCAAGACAGGTGACCTCCTCATGAGCTTAAGATTAAAAGGCACGAGTCTGCGCGTTTCTCATTAGTACCGGTGGATGATCGCAAGTGGCAGGTTGCATTGAAGTCATTTGTACAGTTGTTCATTTGAGATATGTCCCGATTTTAATTCATTATCGTTTCTGACAGTGAAGCCTCTAGTCTCAACGGTTGAGGGTTGGGTGGCGATAAGCTTAACTTAATCTCGAAAGTCAATCCAGGAATAATGAAGTTATTGTCTGGGTGCCATTTGCACGTGAAGTAAACAATAGAATCACTGTTATTTGGACTTGTCATACACTTTAATACAGATCAACATCATCCAACCTGTTCGATGTCAGTTCAGTCGCCGGGGCTTGTTTTCAAACCATTCATGGTAGATCGCGTGCTATAGGGTACTTGAAACTGGAATCGTGGCGGGGTTTACTCGACTTGCTAAAATAGTACTGGTCTTATCGCCATGTATACTTCTTATCGGAAATTGGAACACCAAAGTCGGACTAATGTATGGCATTGATCTGTAGCTTTCTCCTCTATTTGCGTACAGCACTAACACTACGACTCCGCCATACCAGGCAGATTCCAGGCTGACAACAACGCCTCAACCGTCCTCGCTTATCGTTATCAATATCTTGAGAGCGTCATCTTACACGCAAACCTGTTTCTACACTATCTCTTTCACGAAGCCATGCAAAAATGTCCAGCGAATCGCAATCGCCAACAGAGGTCACCGGCCCAACAGCATTCTGGATCCTCGCCTCTCTAGCATCAGCAGCAGCAGGTCAACCGTCGGGCAATCGAAGAAGAGACAATGACATCTTCGGAGGCAATGTCGATATTGTTCGCTCCATCCCCGCCGTCTGTCTCATAGATTCCATCTTTGACTTGTTCGTACTGGCCGGAGGTATTTTGAGATTTTTCTCGTCACATAATTCCACTCGACTGACTCGTCGCAATTCACCAACAGCGACTGGTCTGGTCGTCAAATTAACTTTAACAATATTTACCGTCCTGCCACAGACCATCAAAGTTTTCAGTCTCCAGGGCGTGCCCGCGACACAAGTCTGTGCTTTTATCTTTTTCTTTGGCACTCTTACCAAGCTCCTGGTATCCATTTGTGGATGGGAGCCGGAAGGGAACCCCCAAGAGAAAGATTCAACTTCAATCGATGTCTTCTTGTCGTCAGTACTCCAAGCGCCATTCGAGTTCTGGATATGGTTCAATATCAGCCGGCAAGCCTCTTTCAAACTCTCCAATGAGCTAGAAAACCTTTGTGACTGGGCCACGATAGTTGTTAGTTCCTCCATGGTATTGCAGGTTATCATATGGATTGCGTATTTGGTCGCGCGACGACGCATAGACCTCTCAAGATCATTTTATATCGTACCTATGCGAGGATTTTACTTGTTAATGGTGGTACTTGGGCTTGCAAGACAGCCATCTGGAAGGAATGCATCGCAAGCGGCGATTAAGCCGCCACCAGGGTGGATGGATCTGTTCAATTATAGTTCGGGCTTAATCATCTGTACCGCCATTGTCAGCATAGCTATCGCGAAGCTACTGGAATCGATAGGAACTCTCTTAACATTTTTATTGTCCCGTGGTAGCGCAGAAGAAGAACAGAACGGGGAATCGGAGGTGCAGTCCATCTCGGGTGAAGATAGTGCAGAGGAGCAGGGAGAGACCAGGGATCGTCTGTTTGCGGGTCACCCAGGGGCTTGGATGGGAAGGATAGGCGTTGCTCCAGATCAATTGGTTGTACGGGGCCTCGCTTTGAACACGACAACCAGTACGAGCATTACACTGACAGTGTTCAACCTTATCACTACCATCTTCTACTATCTCGTGTACTTTGATGGGACTGGGACAGTAAACCCTAGTTGGACAAGTGTCTTAGGTTAGTGGTTGAGACGGCGAAAACTTTGACTATTTCATATCAAAGCTCTGGGTCGGCAGTTTTAGGACAGGACTAGAAGGTATTGCGATATGTAAATGAAGCGATGGCAGTCGAACTACAGCCGCGATATACACATATGTCTCTAGAACAACTATGATTTACATATGAAGACAAGACCCATTGCTAATAGAACGGGACACAGGAGAAACTTTCATAACACCAAATGGCGACAGCCACTGATATAACCCTCACTCTTTACTGCGATATCCTCTCATTACTCTGGTGTGTATTTGCTGTGACATCTCGTTGAGATCAGTAGTCGGAGGGCTCACGTCGAGGTTCGTATCGTCCTGAGGGCGATCTACGCGATCTATTCGAAGGTGACCTGTGTGATCTGCTGGAATGTCCTCTCCGTGATCTATCCGAGGGAGCTCTGCCAGAATCGTCTCGAGATGCACTTGATTCAAGATCCATCAGTCTGACTGACTTGGATCGATGGTCTGCACGGCCATGAATAGCGGTGGCGTAGATACCGGGATGGATGACGGAGAGCAGAATTACGGAAATGGCGATCATACTGGCAAAGGTCTAATGTTAGACAAGAGGTCAGTTGACAGAAGGAGATGAAGTGAACTTACCATCCATCGAGAATCATGAACTCAACCTCTTGTCGCATCATGTGTCCACCAACACCGCCAGCCAGCTCGGGAATACTAAAACTGTTAAGCAAGGGTGTGCTGACAAGAGAATGGGATGATACCACTTACCGGTAGATACAACGGGTGAGAACGAGAAAGAATACAACCGTCAGAGAGATCAGAAATATGTTGAGGTCTTTCGGTAGATGTCGAAAGACACTTCCACGTTCTCGGCGCATACGCAAAGCAAAGTCGGCAGCAAGAATGCCCGCAATAGCCATGACGACAGCCTGGAATGATACACCAAACACCATCACTACCCTACCAACAGTTCCGAGAGAAGGATACTTCTCCGTCATCGACGCCAAAACACCACCAACACACTGCGAGAAGAACCCCAGCATATCAGCAGTGACGAACGGCCACGTCCAGAGTCTCGCTGGAAGCTTGGTATAGTGCTCCCCAAAGTACTGCACCAATGCTCGAAGTGTCATGTACAATGCTGCAGCGATGAATGATGGGCCGACCATGAGAAGCACAAACTGGATGGATGTAGCGGCACCGTCCCATGGGTTCTTCGACATGAGAATTCGGCCGGCGTAGCCGCAGCATTCGAGCAGGCTACCAAGGAGGACGAGGATGGTGTAACCTTTCCAGAGACGCCAGTAGCGGATGAGGAAGTAGACTTGAACGAGGGTGCAGATACCAAAGACGACGCCGAAGAAGGCGTTGCCTCCCATGTTGGGGACATAGCCGTAAATGGTGTCTTCGAGGGGACAGTCGGGAGAGATCTTCTCGCATCGTTCTCTTTGCTCGGTGCTCATTTTGTTCGTCGGATGCTTGAGACAGGTGATTTAAGGTGAAGCTAACAAATGATTGGAAGTCGAGGCCCGAGATTTGTGGTATAGTAATAGTGCTGGCTTATTATGAAGATTGATTTTGTTCTAAGACTGGAATACCTCAACTCTTTTATGTTCGGCAGTTCATTAAAAATCGCCAACGGGAATCCCGTTTACTTCACCAAAGTGGCAATGAAAACAAGCAAACCGCGTCTCCCTGGAAGGCTGTGCGATTCAACCTTATATCAACCCATCAGACGGCGGCATCGGAATCCCGGATCGTCAACATTATGCTTAAACTTAGACATAAAGCCACTTGTGCAGGCCGGGCGGTAATTGTACAGGTCCGTGATTGGTTTGTTGGTCGAGCGCCAAGGGTAAGCCATTGGTCAGACGCTTTTTCGGGATTCCGAGAGCCTGATCTGAGATGATGGGTACGCGTCCTCATTTTACAGAAACATGATTCGATATGCCATTTTGTGACTCAAAAGTAGAATATTGATGCTGATCTTATTGCGCTGACTATTTGATCGGTTTCGGCGAAGGACGTCGAAGTTGGTGCAATGTATGGGATTGCAGTCGAGCAACTGGCTTACAGGATTTTCACATCCTTGGGGCAGTCAAGAGAGGATCCAGAAGTGAACCAACAAAGAATTCAACAACAAGGTAGAATTACCATGTAAACAGAGGGAAGCGCATGGATTGGCAATCTTGTCCGCTAGTCCGGTGCTTTAACCAACATATGGAATCCCATTGCCTTGTAAGACAAAAGAGAGGGCCGCCTTTTGATTCACAGTGCTCACCGAGTTTCCCCGAGTAATGTAAGTTCTTTGCTCTAGCTAGTTACACAGTGAATCACCGGCATGTATGGTATGCCTACCAATCAGAAGCAATCGACGGTGTACAAGGACACCATTCACTTGCGGCTAAGATCAATCACTGAGGCCTCCCAGGTATATAAATCGCAATAATTTCTCATCTTCACAAAAAAGGAAATCTTCTACTTCTAATTAAAGTTGATAGAAAAGAAGTAAACATAATTGATGTGCCACATGATAGCCGTGACATACATCTGCGCTAAATGCAGAGGAGTATTACACACCGAGCGAGATATCAGGCGATGTAGACACAGCAGAGCAAGATCACGACGACATAGATGTGCCAGTCGTTACTCTACACATATTTCGGAAGACAGAGTGCTGAATTGGTGGTATTGTGAAACTTGTGTTGCAGCGTACTACGCAGCGGAGGAAGAAAATGATGGGTACCAAATTTGGTAATGCTGTGATGCAATGTCGATACTGGTCTAGACTTTGGTAGTAACCTGGACCTTTTTGCTAGAAAAACACGCATATGACTGCTGTAACACAAAGGACTTCAATGATGCAGTGATCTATAGTAGACTGGGAACTAAACAGCATATACTGTGTGATCTTGAGGTGAGTACAAACATTAACACATTCACT
Organism: Fusarium tupiense; assembly: GCA_013364945.1. Taxonomy (NCBI): domain Eukaryota; kingdom Fungi; phylum Ascomycota; class Sordariomycetes; order Hypocreales; family Nectriaceae; genus Fusarium; species Fusarium tupiense. Next base: position 4,360 of record JABEEO010000666.1, on the reverse strand, counting down.
CATCATAAGATTTGGAAACAATGCTTTTCAGGCATCTTGACAATCGACTGTTTGTTATTCACCATATTCCTCGAAGTATATATAGCTATAGTAATAGCACTCAGAAGAACCTTTGCTCTCCCATCAATTTCCTCAAGATACAAACCTGAATATCCAAAATAAAACACCAGACTCAACAAAAAGTACCAACCACTAGATAACACAATGTGTCATATTGTTAACGTCACTTTCCGTTGCTGCCGCTGTCGTGCCATCACGAGAGCGAAGCAGGATTATGCAAAATGTGCACAAAACCCTGACCCCTCTCAACCTCTTTGCCCGCCGAGCAATTGCACGTCTAGTGAAGTCACACGGCCAGTTTTTTGGATGGAATGTGACGCGTGCGCTACAGAATACCAAGCATGGTATACAGCCCAGCAAGCCGGGTTCTATTACGAGCCTAATCCTCCATTTGAGATGATCAACATTTGAAGCTGATTCATATGATATCGGGAAATGAGAGTTACTCACGGCCTCTCTTGGTGTATAAAGTCTGGCTAGCTGAGAAAGATAGTTGTTTCCTATTCTTTAAATAAACTCCGACCAACAGAGCTTTTTAAAGTCTACAAACCGTACCATCACAAGATAATAGCGTGAAAATCGGTATTAAGAATGTGTGTTCTTGTTAAATATACTTATACGTGCGCCCGGTGTGGCAGAATCACACTGGAAGAGGAGCGTCGTCATTGTTGTGCGCGGGCTATATCGCATGGGAGAGATTGCTCCAGGAGCAATTGCGAACGACGGAGTGCGAACTCGGTAACCCCTTGGCAGCAGTGTAGATCCTGCATGGCAGAGTACAACGCATGGTTGGCTGCTCAGCGGCAGGGACATTACTATCAGCCTAATCCCCCTTTCATGTAGTTAAGAGGTAGAATCTAAATCGCAAACTATTCACTGTTTAGCATTTGTTCTGTGAACACGGGCTATCTGTCATTCTAAGAGTTCTATAAGTCACAGTTATTGTAAAAGGATCTCGTAAGATCTAATATAGTGATGCGTAGACGTTGCTCCGTCGTGATTAAGTGAAGATTAGGCATACGTATAAAAGTTCTATATGTCTTCGGTATCCAATCCGAGACTCTACAGCACTTCGCCCGTAATTATCAAGAATTCCAGAAGACAATTATTCTCTTCTCAAAATACAGTTGGAGCATATTTGGAACCTCAAACCTACCTCAAAGAAAGACCTTGATAATGTGCAACAGGACAGCCATATTCTACAATTGTGAACGCTGCGATAAAGAGCTCGGTTCCAAAGTTGACATTACAAAATGCACGACAGCCCTACAGCAAGGCGTCAGCAGCTGCACAAATACTACCTCAACGGCACCTGTCTGGAGAACAAAGCCTTGGACCAGTTGCTCAGCATGTACAAGAGAGTTCAACCAATGGCAGGAAGATCTGAGACGAGGATGGCCCGTTCCCGATCCTTATCCCCCATTTCGACGTTACTAGATCGACATCTATAGGAAAGCATGGATACTTCAATAGAAAAGAGGCTCTAAGTCAAACTATATGGTTCTTGCTTAACAACAACAATGGCCCAGTAAAATATTAATTATGTAGTCATCGTTTTCTGTAAATGATAAAGTGTTAGAAACACTTTTGGTGATGAGTAATTTACAGCGGACGCTGAGATATGAATTGCATACTAGGCGCCGTCACTGCCATGCAGTAGAGTCACCTTTATGGCATGTTTTATTGTTCTGGCACATTAGTCGTCCAAGAACTGCGAATAGCTTAACTGACAGTAAGGTTAGTGAATCACTGGCCTTCTGAGTGACATAAATCCTATCATCATTCTTTAGAAGATCTATTCTCACTGAGAACAAAGAAGAATCCCCCTTCGCTTAAATCTCCCAAGACGCTACAACTATCTGATCTTGATTCTCATCAAACTAAAGAATCCCTCCAATCTCAAAAACTAGACCCCGATATGTGCGAAGTTACAGACACGCTCCACCTTTGCGAACGCTGCAAATGTCAACTCAAATCTAATGTTCAAGTCAGACAATGTCCTAAAGCCAGGGCCAAAGGCATTCATGTTTGCCTGAATGCGAAGTGGACAACCCCCTGGGAGATTTTGGAGCCGTTTGAACGGTGTGAAACATGTTCTCAGGCTTTCGCTTCTTGGAAGTTGCGTGTAGATGAGGGTGACGATGTTCCAACACCCGATCCACCTTTCCCTGGGTTTGAGCACTATGTGGAATAATGTACTTGATAGCCTGGAAGAAGAGACTGCCGTGATTTAGTATCCTTTAGTTTACCAAAAATACGCTGAACACATTCTGCTCATTCATAGTGTATAATTAAGCAATGAGTACCTTACCTATGACGAGGTTGAGTCACTGACCTGGATTAAATTGTTCCATAGTAATATTGTGTAACATGCGTTAATATTGCCCAGTCAGTGAATCATCCTATTGAAATTATACAATATGGCGCGCCTCTATGCTAGCCAATCCGTCATGTTACACTTTTGATACAATCTTGATTTCATCAGCGTGATTGTGAAACTTGAGTTACATATATAAAGAAAGGCAACGCTTGCTGCATTCAGTGGAACACAAATTCTTCCACCATGCAAACTCCTCGCTGCGAATCACTGATGGTCTCCAAGTATAACTACTTCGTCAATCTCAGAGCCTGGAATATCTTTCCACTTTCGCCAACACTCCCATCACGATCAATATCACTTCGAATAAATATAATATCGCCAAGCATATCAAAGCGCTAATATGTGTGTCTGTGTCACTACTTATTTCCGATGTTTACGATGTGGCCAGGTGATACGTAGCGAGTACAACACCCAGAAATGCGCGAGAGCGACCGCGGAGGGCAAATGGCGTTGCAGTCTGGAGGATTGCACTGACGGGACAGTAAACCGACTTCTGCGGTGGCGTGAATGTTCTGTATGTGAGAGGGAGTACGATCGGTGGCAGGCAGCTCTGCGGGCGGGAAGACCCTACTATCCTCACCCACCTTTTGCCTAGAGTAGCAAGTCTAGATTGAGCCCTATCGGTGTCTGGGCTGTCAGTCTCGGGGAGTAGCATTTGTCTCTTATGGTACAGGTCAGGCATATCTCTTATGGCCTACGGTGTTATGCTAGCTAGGTGTTAGCTGACTTAAGAGAGAAACTTCTCCCATACTGCTGATTCAAAAGATATGCGATGTGCTGTTCGCTGTGTGGCGAGGACCTTTCACTACGAGGCCTGCTTGCAAGCCCCGGCGTTTGAGAGCCAGAAATAATGTACGGCTGTTGTCTGCAGCTGCAAAACCAACCTTTAGTCTAACGATTTACTTCTGGCCTTGATGTAATGGTTCTAGATTGGTGAACTCCCTGAACAGTAGTATAGTAGATAGTCTGAGCAGTTACACATATAGAACGCACCTATTCTCAACGTGTTGTCGTAGCAAAGATCCGAAGGTTCGTATACCACCAATCTATCGCTGTGATTCTACGAGATTTGACTTGCTATGATTTACTGTCTATCATATTTAAGATATGGGAATACGACCTGAGTCAGACATTGGCAGCTCACTTGCCGCTTTCAGTTGTGTTGGGGTCCATACCATCCGGAACGTCCCAGAGGCTCTGGAGGTGAGAGATTGAGCCTGATGTCCTGTCACAAAACCATGGCCTCTGAATTATCAGATTTGATGCACTGTAAGACTAAGGCATTTGAAGCCCATGTATTGTCCTTGTGAATCACTGGCCTTTCCGAGTATAAAAGCCCGCCATCCTAGCCCCAGGAAGATTTCTCCCTCCAACATCAACATCAACACTACACTCCATTAATCCACACACTTATACCTACCAGCAACATCTTTTCAAAAATTCTCATAAACTACTAGCTCACCATGTGCTGGCTCACAAACATCACTTACCGCTGCAGACGGTGCCACATGTCGACAGGTGTCGACCTTGAAATCCGTCGATGTGAAAAGGCTCGCAAGGATAACAAGGAACGCTGTGACTTGAGCAATTGCTCCGAGGTTGATCAGGACAGAAGTTCCTCGTTCGATCATTGCATTACATGCGTGGCTCAATATAACGACTGGATTGCTTCAGGCAGATCATATACCCCAGAACCTCCTTTCTTCTAGCGGCCTGGAGGTTCAATTTCATGTATGGAATGGAGGGCATTGAAATTTACAGACTAGTCCCGTACTGCTTGTTGAAAAGGGGGCCATAATGAAGGCAGTCGATAGCAGATAGCTGAAATAAAGAACCTGGTGTTGTGATAACCTTCGAGAACAGTGATATGTTAAAGAAATTTGATCAGCAAAACCTCGTGACTATGACTATGACTATGAC
>JABEEO010000665.1:0-114839 GCA_013364945.1 Fusarium tupiense | reverse complement strand
CTAAAGAGTTATAATCTAGGTTTTTCTCTTATTAGCCTTTAGCTATAGTAATTAGTTAGTTATTTAGTATAATATCTAAGTTATAAGCTAGATATATTATTTATAGTTAAGACTTGTAGCTAAGAGCTTAAATCAGCAGACAGAACTTAAAATGAATTCAGCCTGAGCAAGGGGTCAAGTTTATGGATCCCCCAAAAGACTTGTTCTCCAGGATACCGGTAGATCTCGGCTGATGCCAACGATGTCTTTACATCTAGAAATCCACTTCGGACCTCGCCCGTAGGATCAGTCGTTGCAGGCTCACAGCTTACATCCAGGATAACGCATGCTTGTTTTGGCATGGAATAGGGGAAGACCATCCCGAGCATCCACCAACTACAGCCTGAGTAGTTATCGACAGCGGCCCAAGACCATGAAGGCGCACGGTAATACGGAGGTCTGTGGCCTAGATCACCCGGAGTCACCTCGTCGTTTTTGACACGGTACCAGCAGAGATCATACATAAGTGAGTCCCGCCACAGACCTGCGAGATAAACACCGCCCCTGACCTTTTTTCGCTGCTGGGCTAGACCTGACAATGCCGGAAGCTTGTCGGCGGGGTTGATCAGATGCCGGCTTGAATACACACCAACTAACCGCTCCCACCACTCTCGAGAGCCTTCTGAGTCATTCGGGGGAGGTCTGGCAAGTTCTTCCATATAATGGAATCGATGCCAGGAATTCTTAAGCGTCCCAAATCGGTCTAGATCCCCGCATTCGCAATTGATTCGCGTCTTGCATCTCCAGGCAAGATCGAACTTGCCAAAGTGGAGGACACGAGGCGGAAGAAGGGATTCCTGGAGAGTCCAGCCGCGTGTCTCTAGACATGGGATATCCTCTGAGGAGTGTTTAAGGGGTTTCCTGATGTACACAGATGCTGCACTCCCGTCACCGGTGATGATGTCCTTGTTGTACTCATCCACGGGGTCTCTGGAAAAGAAGCCGCTGTCCATGTGGTCTGAAAGGTCGGCAGAGATGGTAAAGTGGGAGTTTTGATACGTCCTCGCCATTGTAGAGTTCTCTTTGGCGAAGTCCTGCCTAGTGACTTCGAGTTCATCGGATGTTATCTCCGCAAAGCTCTGCAGAATGCACAAGCTATCGATCCAAAGATATTTGACATCCATTGACCGGCAAACCGTTACAGCATCCCGAAATGTGGCGGGTAGATCTACCCACTCGATCTTGTTCAAGTGGCTTTCGACTGTCCGCGTAGTGGTTTTGAGCTGTTTGTGCGTAGGATCCCCCCAGCGATGGCTCAGGCAAACGTAAGGGTACTCATCTCCTCGGGTCTCTATCAACCTGACAGGATCTTCGGGACCGCCCTCAACTTGAACCAGCCTTTTTGGTAGCGGTACCCCTGCAGTAGTTGGCCTAGGACAGACGTGCTCAGTGACGCACTCGGATAACCATTGCCTTGCGCGTTCAAAAGTTTCCCATGAGTTAGTATATCGCCCAACACGGTAACGTGGTTTCCAACGCTCTCCTGTGACTTCAAACCTGTTAACGTTGGTTTCCAGGAATATATCAATAGTGACTTCCTGATCCGATACTTCGATGTTGAGGCATTCACCCCATTTTCTCATGACCAATTCCTCAAGTTTCAATTTCTCCTCAGTTTCGTCGTTGAAAAATGCCTCTGAGATGCCATGCAGCTGACCTCTCACAAGGTCCAGAGCAATATCTCTATAAAGGCAGCATACGCGGCACGAACTTGCCGAGGAGGGTAGTTCTGAAAAGGTGATTTGATCCCGCGAATGGAGCGCCCGGTGCGCACACGGGTTTTCAATCGAGACTTTATCCCAAGACACACTTGTAGTGAACATTTTTGGTATGGATAGACGCGAATGAGAGACGAATCAGTGAGACATCGGCTAATACAAATAGAAGGATTCATCAGGATTGTCAACTTGCCGTTGTTACTTTGTAAAGTCGCGAGTTTATTGTCACTCAAGGTTGGGTAGCAATGCGTTAGTGACTATTGCCCAGGCGGACTATCATAAATGCGACACTGGGGCATTCGTTTCTGGAGGGCTCATATCTGTGGATTCTCACATTAATCGGACAAAATGAGAACTATTTTAAGATATAAATTAAGAAACTAGAAGGGAGGTAAAGACAGGATGATGGATGATATTGCTAAACTATGTCTCTATTCCCTAAATCGTGACCCTTCGCAATCGCATTTCATTTTTGGGTACCCGTACCTTGACTTCATTAAACAGCATCGATTGACATCAGGACAGATAAATAATCTGCCTAGTCATTGAATTATAAGAGTTGTCCTTATACCTAAGAGCTTAAATCAGCACACGGAACTCAGCAAAAATCATCGACTATGTTGCACGCGCTAAAGCCTTCTCCGCCTCCTTCATGATATCCCAAGTGTAGAAGAAGTCCCGAATCGGTTTCGTAAAGTTCATCGCCTCAGGAGGAAAGATCCCTTCTCCCCAGATATCTTCAGCACGCTGCCGCAGAATACTCGAAATTCCAGGTTGCGCATCAGAAAGCCGTTGAGTAACATGAATACGACGCTTCAATATGTCATTGTACAACCCCAGACGCTCTGCAACCTTTTCCGGTCTCTGTACGCCCTTGAATAGGGTCTCTAGTGCCGCTGCCTCTTCAATCGCAAGAACTGCGCCTTGTGCTATGCTCCCTGTTGGTCGCGACCCTCAAAGGACTTGCAAACATACCGTGAGTTGGCTGGATGGGGTGTGCAGCATCGCCGATAATCACCGCTCTCCCCCGAGTGTACGTCTCAAGAGGTTCCCTGCGAAACAGCTTATGAACAGAAACGCTCGTCGACAAACTGAACAACTTGGCCACCAGGGAATTAAAACCCCCAACCATGGCAGTAATATCTTGAACGTTTGTGTCAGTATTCCAATCGACTGCGTGCTCATTCTCCGCTTTGGTCTTGTGACGAAAGGCAACGTTGAGCATCTTTCCATCGCGGCAGGGGTACGTGACGAGGAATGTTCCTGTAGATAGGTCAAAGGGGACCCAGAACCCTGGATCTTGGTTTTTGAAGATGGCTTCGAGGTCGGGGTTTTTGTTTATGTCGGAGAAGGGGATCAGACAGCGGTAGAATGAGGAGCCGATATCTTCGAGAGGGACGTCTTTCTGGGTGATTTCGCCGATGAGTTTGGTCTCAACGAGATTAGCTAGTTGAGATTGCAGCGCGATAGATACTGAACTTACTCGAATGCCGTCGGCGATAATAACAAGATCTTTCACAAAAGTCTCCCCATTGTCCAGCACAATCGTTGCCTTCTCACAGTCAAGGCTCGTGACAGAATGTCCATTATGAATCACCACCGGCGGACCTGGATATCGCTCATCACTCGACACGGCCATTTCTTTCAGCGCAGTATGAAGATCTACACGATGAAAGAACATGAATGGTGCCCCGTAGTCATCTTCAACCTGACTGAAGTTCTCGACGACCAAATCCCCAAGAGTCTGCGGATGTACCATACGCATCTGCTTATTCTGCACACCGCGCGCTGTCTTGGGATCGAAGCCGAAGTGCTGAAGGACCCGCATCCCATTTGGGGTGATGGTAATAGCAGCGCCTATCTCATCCTTGAAGTTGGACCTCTCAAAGACCTACTCAATGTCAGCCAGCCTCATTCTTCCAGACTGTGTATCGGATGACCTCAACATGGGCGCCAGTCCGTCGAAGGGCGATGGCAGCACTGAGCCCCCCGATGCCGGCGCCGATGATTCCAACCTTCAATGTCATTATTGTGAAGTGAACGATACTTCAAGTGTTGCTGACGGGCTTGCAGCAGTGGCACAGTGCCTTATTAACAACTTGCTACGCCTTACAGATCAGCAGCGTAAGCCCCCGCCCATGCCGAGATTAGGCGCTTAGATAGCGGATTCGATCCTACAGTCACCACGGATCCTTCGAAGAGGTCAAAGAGCAGGTTTAAGTAAATAGTAACGGACACTTGGCTGTTCTACTCCACTGCCATGATGGAGAACCCCTGTAGAAGACTAGGTGATTTTTGGTGCTTGCTTCGACACCTGAAGGCCTAGAGCGGGATCTGCACTTGTTGATCGTCAATGACGCAACGCGTAATACGCTGGATGCGCTATACGCTCGCTAGTGAAGTGCAAGGGCTTACGGACGCTAATTCTCCGTCTGCAGCGCTCCATAAATCCCTTGTTGGCAACTAAGCCACTCTGACCAAGCTTGTCTCTGGCTATCGTACACAAATTTCATCCATCCTCTATCGTAGATAACAGAGAAAAGAGGGGTTGATCACTGAGTCTCATTCCGTCTTACTTACAGAAGCAGTGCGAAAGCAAGTAAGCCGGGCTTGCATTAGTTCGTTGTCAGACGAATAAGATGCTGTCTTGAGATGTCAGCGTAGCGTCTGCTTCCGCGGTGATTGGCTTATTCATCCGTCGTGAGAAACATGCATACGCCATGGCTTTAATGTATTGGGAGAACTTGAGAGGTCAGCGTGCTGAGCGGGGCTGTGGTTTGGAAGCCCCCGAGGATATAAATATGATCGAAGCGACGTCCTGGCCTTTGCATGTTCATTCAAGGTAGTTTACACTCATCATGACTGCAACATCTGTGTTTTCGAAGCTCAAGGCTCACCTGGCCGACACTCAAGTCAAAGTCTACTCGCCCGATGCAGAAGGCTACAAGCAAATCGAACAATGCTTTGTTGAGAAATCGGTCCAAACTCTTGGCGTACTCAGACCTCAAACCAGCGATGAAGTCGCCTTGATCGTGCAATTTTGTCTCGAACACAGCGTCGAGTTCAGCGTGCGAGGGGGAGGTCACGATTGTGCCAGTCGAACACTGGTCGATGGGGCGCTTGTTATTGATATGCGAGATATCAAGCACGTTGTCATAGCTGAGGACAAGAAAAGTGCAAGAGTCGGCGGGGGCATTCTCAGTGGTGAATTGGCCAAGGCCTTGGTAAAAGAAGGCCTGAGTACGCCTACGTGAGTAGTTAGATCAAGCATGACAACTTCTCGAGACTGATCAAAGGCTTTAGTGGTACTGTCGCGAGTGTAGGATATACTGGATGGGCCACGCTCGGCGGCTACGGACCGTTGACGTCGCATTATGGCCTGGGCATTGACCAGATCATCGGAGCAAAGATAGTCAATGCTCGTGGAAAAGTGGAGGATGCCAATGAAGAACTGCTCGTCGGTATTCGAGGCGGTGGCGGGTCACTCGGCGTAATCGTTGAACTTACCATCAAGATCTACCCTATCGACAAGGTAAGTTTTATCCCCATCTCAAAAGATCACAACTCAAATGTTCATATCCTCTCTTCTATGATCCTCTACGACTCAAGCGACCTATCCGCGGCTCTCACCTCCTACACCCAACACTACGAAACACTTCTCGAATCAGGGCAACTCCCTGTGTATCTACAGCTTCAACCAATGATCGCACAAATGCTAGGCCAACCCGTCAGTCTCATGATAATCGCGACTTGGCACGGCGATGATAAAGACGAAGGCCGCTCATGGATTAAAAACATAGCTGGAGCAGCGACTTGTGTGATGGAGAATACGCAGGAGATTACAGTCGCGGAAATGCTTGAGAATAATGAGAAGTTGGTCACTTGGCCTTCATACGGTCGAGTCTATACTCTAAACTGCAAGACTCTGACTCAGAAGGCAATTGAGATCTTGGGAAAGCATTGTGTCAACGCACCGGGCGGAAGTTTGATCTTCTCATACCACACGCTTCTCTCAGCACAAGAGCCTGAACAAAAGTCTGTCTTTGGTACAAGAGCTCGTCATCATATGTTTGAGATCTACGCCATTCTCGCAGATAAGACTGTTGCGGAAGAACGAGTTCAGTGGGCTGCTAGGGTCAAGGCTGAACTTCAGGCAGAAGATGCTGATAATATCCTGGAGGGGTCGTATATATCGCTTGGTTCTCATGAGGATGCCGATGTTAGGAAGATCTATGGGAAGCATTATGAGACGCTGGCGGCGCTGAAGAGGAAGTATGATCCTGGGAATGTGTTTAAGCATAGCGTTCCAAGACTGGTGCTTGCTAAGGAGGAGGATGAGATTGTGGAGGCCTAAACAGAGCACGTAACATCTAGGGCCATGTGGGTTAGCACAGATAACTATTAGACGAAGCGACGGGATTTAAGTTAAGCCTCCACATAGCGGTATAACGTATAAACAAGATTTGATATAAAAGCAGTCTCAGAAAGTAAGGTAATGAAAACTAGTCGAACGAGATCCATCCCTCCATAACCTATAGGCAATGTTATTGGCCCTAATTAAACCAGGGCTGAATCGCCACAGTGTATGTGTTGAACATACTACTTCTGGCTAGGAGAAATAGACTCCCATTACCCCTTCAGGACAGCCGCGTTCAAGGCGAGAGTATCCAGTCCAGGAGTCGTGGCATGGCTAATATCCCAAGCATACAGCCGGCAGGTAGTCTCAAAAGCTCCGTGAACAACATGCTTGCACCATGAACGGGCATTACAGAGCTTGACGCAATCCAACATTGTGTTAATCTTTTGGTGCGTTTCCTTGACATTGTTCAAGTTATGGTCTGGGAAAAATTTAGTATCTTCTGGGTGAGAAAAGGTAACCTTGTTGCTTACATCGGTGACACCAGAACCTGTATTCCTTTCCGCCAATCGTTCCATACTTACCATGCTGACCAGGGCCTAGGTATTCAATGTTAGACAACATTGGAAACTATTACACTGTGCTTTCACTTACAGCTTGACGCAATTAGCTCCTTTGCCAGGGTCGAGTCGGCGGCGGCGCCAGCCGAGTCCTTCTGGCATGTGCTCAATTCTTCCTTGAGGGCAGCCTCGCGTTCAAGACATGCGTCCCTTGACTCTTCGGCAGTCAAAGGGAAAGGATCCTCTGTCTCCTCAGGGAAAGGGTCTTCATCTTCAATCTTGACCATGAAAATAGTGCCCTGAGTGGGACCTTCCTTGGCCCCTTCGGGGTCAGCAACAAGGCATTGCTTCTTGGTGATGTGATATGTGGAGGCGCTGGCGCCCTGGTCTTTGGCCAGCGCCGCGCACTCCGTGGCGGAGCCAATATTCTTGTGGATTTTTCCTGCTCGATAGTAGTTGCACTTGTACTCGACGATATAATCAGGGCTGATTTCCTCGCGGTGGCCTTCGACACAAGTGGCAAAAGCTTGGGAGGCGCCCAAGAGGACAGTGAGGAACGACGCAGTGGAGGCTCTCATTATGTTCGATAAGAAAGGGATAAATGAAATGTGAGATGTGATGTGAGATTTGTGGGTGGGTATATAAGGAATGGTTGGATAGATGTAAAAGTTGATATTGAATGATAGTTAGAGTGAATAAGTTGAGGTTTATAGGGAGAATAGCCTGGTTTAAATAGGTTCTTTTAGGCTTACTTCTGTTATCCCTATCTCCCAAACCCTGGTCTCTGGTGTGGCGGTCGTTTTCCATTCCGGGATTCTTACCTGTATGCGCAGTATCTGGCTGCTATCCGTGCATGAGTCTTGATTTGATTTGTTGAAGCCCTTTTGGATGTTCCCTCCCCAGCCTCAGGATTTGGAGATGAGGCAAATGCCAACCCTTGGTTCCACATGTCTCACTGAAAAGTGTCGGCTGACGTATCCAGTGAACACAAAGCCTAGACCCCCTGAAACTTGAATCACCCCGATTTGTTCTGTGGAGATTTCGCCCTTATCCCCTGAGTAAAAAGTATTCTTAGTTATAAGTTCTCCTATTAACGACAGGGTCTAATTTTAACGTACATCTCAATAACTGAGGATGAGAATAGCTTTCCGTATCACACTGTTCAAGGCAACTGCGTTTACGTTCAATTATAACTTGTATATCGTCTTGTAACATGGCCCAACTGAGTGCCAATGTAAATTCATATTGGTAAACAAGTTTCAGGCCAATGTAGTTCTTGTCTTCCCGTCCCACTAGTGATCGAGCCGTGCGGGCTACCCTAAGACAGAGATCTACAAACATTCCGTCCGACGACTTGACTTAGGTTCTGAGCGGTCTTCAAGCATTGGCTGTATTGGTAGATCTGCCTCAGGCTAATATAGCTCCTGTCTTCCCGCCCCGCTAATGATCAAGCCGTGTGGGCTCCCTAAGACAGATCTACATTATATTCCGTCGGATGACTTAACTTAAAGTTCTGACTGGTCTTCACCTCACTGCCAGTATTGTTAATTATTAATGCGTGGTAAAGGTTTCTGTGCTCTTGACAAACTACATATGCGCTTAACAAATCTCAAGTTTACGCAATTTAAGCAAGAGTAGAAGGTAGAATAGAGCGGGAACACCTTGTGAGGCTGAGACATTGATTTAGACTACGAGCCGCTCCTGCAGGCCTTGCGGGGACTGTGCGACTTCCGAAACTCCTACAGGTTCAAGATAAGCCCCTCAATTCCATCAGCCAGTCAGCTAGTATCTGACGCAAGGGAGATAGAAGACGGGAGACGGAAGACGGGGAGACGGAAGTCGAGAGACTGGGAGGCGGAAGACGGGAGACGGACCGACTCTTAGCATTTTGCCTTATTTAGCGCGACTGCATCTCAAGCCCGTTCCTTGACAGAACGTCATTGCATAAGAAAATTGTGTTATACGTGTCAATGTAAGCCCTACTACGTCGGATCATAGTGATTTGATCAAGGGAAATTGTAGTGGTAGAGTGGTTACAAAACCCATACTGTCTTGCTCGTCACATTGGTCTCCTCTGTATGTATGAGGTATGACTGGAATTTCAAGGTGATCTACAATACGTCATCCGATAAGTGGACCTACTAAGACACCTCAGCTCAGATTCAGCCCGCCTCAGCCCAAACTTAGCATTAACTCAGCTTTAAGTAGTAAAAGATCAGCTCTAGGGATGGAAATGGGTCTTGATATGTTTGACTTTAGTATCTGAGCTGTATGATATGTCATACTACAATTACCAACCCAAAACTGAGATTCAAGGCTGCTCGGCACTACACATTGCTGCGTCGGCATGCTCGGGAGATCTTTTTACTACACTGATAGGAAGCGCTCCCATAACAGTTCCCGGGGCTGACAAACAAGGGCGAACTCTTTTAAACCACTCGGCCGTTAACAGAGACGAAGTACTGTTTCGGTAGCTATTAGAGAGCGAAGGCGCTGAGACTCTGAACGTCTCGGATTCTGATAGCTGGACACCACTTCACTGGGCCTGTCGAGCGTATCAGTATGAGCAAGTTGGTCATCTTATCAACCGTACCAAGTCCAAAGACGAGATTTGAACGGCGACTAAATAAGGGTGGACGCCTAAAAACATTGCTGTCTTCCACGATGACGGTTATGTGCTCGGAGGTCTGACAGGCGGCAACACCTCGGACACAGAAGGAGACTCTGAAACGGAGGACGAGGCCTCATAATCTTCAAAGGGCAGGCCTGTTGGGATGTGTCAATGGGGCTTTACATGCGATGGATGCTTTTAAAGGGTAAGTAGAGGTCAATTGTCTGCTTCAAAGCGGGTAAATGGAATTGCCCATATGATGCCAATCCGAAATAGCTTATCTATAGAATTGGCTAGTATTATAAGTGAGAGGGTTTTGACTTTTGTTCCAAAGGCGATTGGACAATGGATAAGACACATTTTGGAAAAGATCACGAATTTGAAAAAGTTGAGGATAGACCAGAAACCAAGCCAACCTAGACAAGTGAAGACATGTCAGAGCAGGAAGAGGAGGAGTGATAGAAACTAAAGCAGTTGGTCAGGAAAGTAGGTAATCAAGTTGCAGTCTTTCTTAATTAGCAATTATCGGGCCACTGCTGGCTCAGGTCTGTTCTTACCCCAGAATTGTCGTGTCACAGCCCGATAAATAGGTAACGCGGGATTGATGGCCTGCCGTTCAGGACAGCGGGTCCAGTGTTGCACGTCACGGCAAGCAGACCAGTTAACAACAACATAAGATAAATATTACTTAACCTGTTTCTTTCTTCTGAGAATATACTCCTCTTTAGATAAAGCCCCTAGATAAGGACCCATGTTTTCCACAAAGAACTTAATAACCCTTTGCGCCTTTGAGGCTTATTATCGACGCGAGGTTCTCGATTCTCTATGTCCCTCAATCAATACTTCGGCCTGAACCGGGGCCAATCCATCGGCAAACTTCGACTTTTAGATATATTAGTGGTGGGAAGTATCTTTATTCTACCGCAGCGCATATGTCTCGAAAGGAGCCAGTAATTGTCGTTGATTGATGCCTAAAGCTTATGACGCCTCAACGAGACATATCAAGCCAACACACTAAAAGATCCCATTTAACTTTAGCTTTTGAAAGGCAATATGCGCCAGTTATTGTCGCCAATTTAAGTTTTGCACCTCCGAGATACACTTTACCAGCATAAGTTATCTCGCAATCTGAATTTCATAAAGGATGGTTAGTCGCCGCCTTTTAAATATCGCCGCCATTCTGCTTGATACCGCCATCATCCTTTGACACTGGAACTCGAAGTTGGAAAAGACATGACACCAAGACAACCACCGTCAGATGAGCATTACAAGGCACCATATGAAGCTCGACATGGTTACCACGCAATTCTGGACAAGACAGTGGAGCTTTTACCCGACGAGATCCTGCACCATCTCCGCGGGTGGCGGGAACACATCCATCGATTAGCCATATACCGTCAAGATAACAACTCACCTAAAATAAGAGAAATCCCACACCTTGACAAGCGCGAAGCACTGGGGTTCAGGAATAAGACGGTTCTCATTTATGTCCTGAATGGTGGTGGTATTGGGGGACTATGGGAGCCGGTTTTACACAACTATCTCTATCGGCGATGGTTTCAACCATATCTCTCGGACATCGATCATGGCGAATATATGGCAATAGTAATGAAGCCCTTTGATCAACCTCCGACATCCAATGACGATGCTGCCGTCGGGCACGTATCGGACATTCATTCCATGATCAATCGTCGGCTCGACTCCATCGAACTCGAAACACCGCCATTTTATACAACTCGTCCCCTGTTCAGGGCATTCTTTATAGCCATACCAGGCCGTAATTGGGGTGGCTGCGCTGCTCTAGAAGACATCGCGTCTTTAAGAGTCCTGGTCGTCCTCACTGGAGAGGCCAAAGGACTCAGCGCACCGATTTCTTTCGCCTCTATCGCGGACAAGTCTGAGGCTAGGACTTTAAATGGTCTTGAAGCTGTTGAAACCAAGCTCGAGACAGCCGTTGACTTTGTAATGGACCTAGAACATCGGGAAGAAAATGTTTTTGGTCTCCAACCTGATCCAGTTGCTGCATCCAGAAGTACGTATCCATTTACTCAGGAGCCGCTTTATGAGTGGGAGCAGTACATGGCAGGGAGACTGGGATGGAAAGGCGGAAAGATTGTTGGGCCGAGTTCGCGGTGGGTAGACATGAACATGTATATACCTTGGACGGGGCTTGGAGCGCAGGTTGATGCGGTCATGATGAATAACCAGGTGAGGGTCATGTGGAACTGGCATAGGCGAAATTGCAGGTGTGAGAAGAAGGAGTGGGTGTTTGTTGATAAAGATATATCTCAGGATGAAAGCAGAGTCGCCAAGGAGTAATAGATGCAGAAAGAAAATCTACTCTAAAGGTGAAACTTCTCATCATTCCGATTGTAAGTCACCCGTCCTGGCAGCTATCATCTACATTATGCCCTTTATCTCGAATAGGCATTCCTGTGTTTAGCACTCTTGATATGTCTATTAGTTAAACTTCTATATAACAATCTATCAGAAACAGAACCAGTGCCAGCCTGGGACCTGATAACAGGGGCGAATAGCTAAAACCATTTGAGCGTGTCAAAAGTCTACCAAACGAGGTAAAAGTGCTTGACAGATGTCTCTGGGAGAAGGCATCGGCGAGCGGCGGGCTGCGGCGCTTATAGCAGGATTTTGCCGGGCACTACGGACTACACTTCCTTGTTTGGTTAGGTCAAATTTATACGGCTTCCAAATCGACCAGATAACTACACCATAGAAGGAAGCCCAATTCAAGGCATAAATATAGACCATATAAGCGTGAAAAGGAGAATACATAATGGGGTTTTTCTTAGTCCTTAAGAGATTTACTTTATTTTTGTAAAGAGTGTTACTTCGACTGGCCGTAAGTTATAATGTTGATGTTTGCGTTACCTACGAAAAGCTGTAATAGTAACACTTTTGCCTTCCCTGGCGGGGACTTTCTACAGAGATGCATGCTCTTGGCGATGGCGATATGCTTGGCAATCCGATTAAGCTCATAAACACAAATAGTTAGCAGACTGCAGCTAATTTTGAACATCGGTCTGGCCCTCTATTGGCCTAGACATCAAAAACTAAGACGTAATTTTTTTCTTTACTCCGGAGATCCACTGCATCCACCGACTCCACTAAGAGAAACAAGCTTCGGCGAGATCCCCCTTCTTCTCACCTTAACTTTTATTTTTAATTACTAAATCTCTTTTTATTTCTTCACGATAAAATATTAGCCTCATTATCTGAAAGAACAGCCAAAAATGTCATCCGAACGAACAGAAGTGGACCGATCGAGTGGAGACAAAGATGCAGCGTTCTGGTCTGCGCAAGAGGATGGTCCTGAGAAGACGTCGTATGGCGTAGCCACAGCCCAACAAGAAGCAGCTCGACAGAAGGATATTGAATTTCGCCAGAGGTTTGGTGATGCTGGTCCCCTCGGTCTCTCTGGATTTGCCTTCGCGACATTCTTGACAGCCCTGGTCAATCTCAATGTTCACGGCGTGACTGTTCCCAATATCGTCATTGGACCAGCTCTGGCTTATGGAGGCCTTGCTCAATTACTTTCTGGAATGTGGTGAGTGGTCGTTTTATTTAAAGAAGCATGTTTACAGGTAGATTCTCATACATCGACCAGGGATATCGCAAATGGCAATACAGTCAGTGCCACTATTGCATGCTCGTATGGCTGTTTCTGGATCTCTTTTGCCATTAGTATGATCCCCAGTTTCAACGTCAGGGACGCTTACCCCAGCCTGGCCGACTACAACCACGCCAATGGACTGTTTCTTATGGTATGTTGCTGCTGCACTTACGTACTCCCAGAGATCTAAAACTCATATTCTGTAGGGGTTCTTCATCTTCTCAGTGGCCATAACTCTGTGCTCTATGAAGTCGAATGTCTTTTCTTTGACGCTTTGTCTTCTCGTCAATTGCACTTGGCTCTTCCTCGGGGTGGCTAACCTCTGGACTGAAGAGTCGGGAGCTCCCAATAACGTGCTCCTCAAGTGCGGCGGTGTGACTGGCTTGTTGGTTTCGTTCACGGCGTGGTATCTTATGTATGAAGGTTTGGCAAATAGACAGAATAGGTAAGTCTGCCCATGGATATGTGAGAATTGCACTGATAGATTGGGTTAGCTTTGTTCTGCCACCGAATCCTGATCTACCGTGGAACCCAAGCCGAAAATCGCCGGGCTCTTATACAAATTAATCCATAAATTTCAAGACTAGCAAATATAATAGCAATCATTTCAGTACGCGCGGTAAGACTCTGGCCATATCTAGAGTTGTGCTCCTATAGTGCAGTAAGCCGTAGTGAGAGATGGACCGAATTTTCAAGGTTATAAACACCGAGCTCCGTGATTCTGCCAGTATAATACCAAGCTTAAAGTCGAAAAGAAACGACGCTAAAGGATACAAATGGAGACCCTACTCCAGCTGACCCTCCCACAACGAACCTTGGCAGTAAGGTTATGAGAAAAACTCAGAAGTGAAACTGATAATGGATAAAAACCCTGAAGGAGAAACTTTATAACCTCTGATCTTAAGTAATCTAAAGGCTTAGGTAAATTTAGAGTATCTTATCCTGACTTTAGAGTAGAGTATCTTAACACCGTGGCTCAACATCAGAACAGCAAGGTATGTCAGCAAGCAACAGAGCAACTCCCGATTACGCTGCAAAATGAGATCCCAATGTGAAGGAATGGTTGCTGATAACTTGATCTTCGATCTTGCATTCTAATTGGCTCAACTGGATACTGGAGCGGGTCAGCGTCGCATTTTAAGCCAATAGATAAGGCTAGATTAATAGAGATCGGTTTAGCCTTATCCCAAAGCGGAAAGCAGCGCGTTGAGGCTCGGATTCGCATTGATCTGGCGGGAATAGTGTCAGAATTCGTAGAAATAAGCATATGCTCAAGAAATTGACGTTGCTGACTTTCGTCATTGACTATGAAACTTGTATTATATAAGACTCACGGGTGCCAGAGAGTAGTCTAAGTAAGAAACAATAAACCTTCTACGTTCAATTTATCTTGATCCAAATTCAGTCACTTTTTCGACAATGGAACTCTCAAACAGAGTCGCCTACCTTCTCAGCCCCAAGAGTCCCCTGATTGAGGTCAAATCTACACCTGTTCCTCGGCCCGGACCAAATGAACTACTCGTCAGAGTAGAAGCCGTTGCTATCAACCCCGTCGATGCTGTCAAACAGTCCATGGGTAACATGATGTTTGAGTGGCTCACATATCCTCTCATTCTCGGTTATGATGTCGCCGGCCAAGTTGTCAAAGCTGGGGCTGACGTAACTCAATTCAATGAAGGTGATAGGATCGTGGGGTTGGCAGCTGGTATGGATAAGCGCGGACGAAGACCTGATGAGGGCGCTTTCCAGGAGCTCGTGGTGATCAGACAGCATTTGGCTATCAAGATCCCTACTGGCATGAAGAGCGCTGACGCGAGCGTCTTGCCTCTTACTTCTGTCACTGCTGCCTGTGCTCTCTTCCAAAAGGATCAACTCGCCCTTCGAATGCCTCAGACGAAGGCCCATCGGAAACCCACTGGTGAGACAGTCCTGGTTTGGGGAGCTAGCACGAGTGTTGGGAAGAATGCTGTACAGCTTGCTGTCGCTGCAGGCTACGATGTTGTCGCCACGTCATCACCGAAAAACAGGGATAGTGTTCGCAGTCTCGGCGCATCAGCAGTATTCGACTATCGCAGCTCATCGGTCATAGACGATATCGTTACAAGTCTAAAGGACAAGAAATGTGCAGGTGCCGTTGCCATCGGCCAAGGATCCCTGGCAAAATGTGTCGACATCATCAAAATCATCCCCGGGGCTGCAAAGAAAGTAGCTCAAGTCACCCTTGATATGCCAGCATCACAACCAACGAGCAAGTTATCCATGGTTCCATTCGTCGCAAAGTATCTCTGGCTGTCCTCAACAAACAGACTCAAGGTCATCAGCAGCGGAGTTCAAAGCAAATTTGTTTTTGGGACGGATATCATGGAGTGGGATGTTGAGGGAAAGATTGCCTTGTATTTGAGTGAAGCACTACAACTTGGAGAGTATGGTCTGCCCTCAGAAGCCTGCGTTATCGGCACTGGTCTGGAGAAGATCTCTGAGGGACTGGATAATGTGCGAAGCGAGACGACTGGAAAGAAAATTGTAGTTTTGTTAAAGTGAGGCAGATGAGTTTCTCTTATGTGTCTGCCAGTCAGAAGGATCTTCAGTATGATGCTAAGAAAATACGAAACACAACCTGCATGTATGTAATTAGGGAGTTGGGATCAGGTAGCAGTGAGTGTTCTCGCGTTGGCATGGTCAAGCAAGTAATTAAGTGAATGATATCGCTTGTGGGAGAGGACTCGGAGTATATGAAAATAAACTTCTGATATAACCTTAACTTAGAGCTGTCCTAAACTGAATCTTAGGTTGTATGCCTACAACGTAGTCTCTTTGAGAGTGGTATGTTAAGACTTGCGAGTAGATGAGATAGGAGAAACATCAACCGAATTCCTTTTCATCCATGGACTTTCCATGGAGTATAGGGGAAAACAATGTTCAAGGGTCCTTGTATAACTTATGGGGATCTCCACACGCGTCACTCGGCAGATGGGACTCATGTTACTCTCTGAATGGACATGATACATAGATCCTGTGGATCTGCCGAGGCTAAATGGTGAGTTTCAGTGAGATGGAGAAATGATCTGCACTGCACCGCACTGACATTACAGTCGTTTCGGTAGTGGAATTGACCACGCAATGCTTCTTATTATGCTCGACATTCGTTTGCCAAGATAACCCGAGAGTCCGATGGCCGGGATTCGGCTTTTCAGTAACTTCCGTGGTTGGACTCCTTTTCGTCTACGAGCTCTCGGCAAAACCATAAGAGTTCTAAAGCAGACTACCAGTCTTCACCAACGAAATTAATCATCTCCATTCATTACTTAATCTACACAATGAAGGAGAAGTCTGAGCGGACAGTCATCATTGCGGGAGGAGGCATCTCTGGCCTTTCCCTCGCCAATATGCTGGAAAGGGCCGGCATACGCTACGTTTTGTTAGAATCCCACGATGAAATCGCGCCTCAAGTTGGCGCAAGTATTGGTCTTCAGTCAAGCGGACTTCGTATCCTTGATCAACTTGGTTGCGCCGATGAGCTCATGTCACTGGTTGACATCCCACTAAACAATACCTACATACGATATCCCGACGGTTCAGTGATCAAGCATCATAGCAGTGTCCAAGATCATTTGATTGAGAGGTAGGCCACAGAAAGAGTCCCAGAAAGATGTCTTCAAAATTTGACACTGAACAGACACGGCTATCCCACTATCTTCATCGACAGGCAGATGCTGATGCAGGTTCTGTACAACAAGCTCGAATCAAAAGCCTCAGTACACCCTGGTCAGAAGGTGGTTTCTGTTCTGGAACTGGATGGCGGCATTCAAGTTACGACAGACAAAGGGAAGGTTTTCGAAGGGGATATTCTCGTCGGGGCCGATGGGATCTACAGTACCGTCCGAAAGGAAATGTGGCGTATCGCGTCGCCAGGATACTTTCCTGCTGATGAGTGGTCAAGCGTACCGTGCTATTACAAGTGCATCTTCGGCATCTCACGCCCTATTGAGGACCTCATCAAAGGTAGCCACTACGTCTACAACGACAAATTCTCTTATCTGGTTTTGGTCGGACCTGGGGGAAAGTTCTACTGGTTCCTATTTGTCAAATTGTCTGTTCCTCTTTACGGTCATGATATCCCGAGATACACAAAGGTTAATGAGGAGGAACTGGCCGCACAGCATGCATCCGATCAGATCACTCCTGAAGTTACCTTTGGTCAGCTGTATGGTGCTAGAACTAGCTCTACACTGACCCCGCTACACGAATATGTATTTCAGAAGTGGCATTATAAACGCATCATCACCGTCGGCGATGCTGCTCATAAGGTATATGTTCTCTGTCAGTATCTACTTCTTTATGCTGATCCTGATACCTAGTTCGAACCTCTGACTGGTCACGGCGGTAATTCTGCCATCGAGACTGCCGCGTCTCTCGTAAACCACCTCACCTCAGAAGACTGTTCAGACTGGAGTAATGCTCAAATCGAGGCTACCTTTTCCGCCGTCCAAAAGGAGCGTTTCCAGAGAGTTCAATGGCTCGTCAACGATGCGCACAAGACGCAGCAAATGCAGGCCATGGTAACCCCTTTCCTGGCAACAATTGGCCCAATCTTGGCTCGTCTATTAGGCACCCAAACTGTACTTGAACTTGGCGCTCGCAAAGTCATCGGTGCAACACGAATCAGTAGCATTCCTGTACCTCTACGAGAACACATCATCCCTTTCAATGATGAGCTACCGTCGCAGCCTCTTTCGTGGACCTGGCTTCCTACAGGCCTAGGGGTGATAGGCCAGGCAGCGATATTCCGCCTTGCGACGCAGATTCTCGGGCCATTGGAGATTCCTACCACTTTTGGCGGCGAGCCTCTGGTGAAGCATTACACAGGGCTTGTGACCTTGGACAAGATCTTGACTAACTTGGTTGCTGTGTTTGGAGTCCCTCTTGCTTCTGGGAACGTCGCGGCGAACCTGCAGTGGATTTCTTTCACTCCGCTGTTGCTGTCGACTACGCTTGACTGGACTTTGGAGAGCTATCGGGTTGGTTCAAAGGGTCTCCTTACTTCTTTGTAAGTCACGTAATAACAAGACATCGTGAAAGGGAAGAGCTCACCAAATTATGATTTAGTTCGTCGATCTTCAGTACCATCTACCAAATTAAGGCCGTCGGACGCATTGCACCTCTGTATCACTTAATTTCAGTGTGCGAGAGCATTTTCAAGGGCTCTATCACTCTAACAACGGACCGTTCGATCGACAAGGAAGTGGTCGAGTCTTTCGTGCCCGGCATAGCCGTTGGTTATATCGTGCCTACTGCGCTGATGCTCTGGCCCTTCAGAAATAAGGCAACTTGGCAGGGGTTCACTGCGCTTTGGCAACCATTTCCCGTTTACGTTGGTCTCATTACTGCTGGTTTCTCAACGATCTTACGCAGACATAGGATCGGAAACGTGACGGCTCAACCTCGGTCGAAAACCTCGAAAGAGATTTTGAACAGGAAACGAAAGGCCGAAACTCACTCGCTATTGAGATCTGTTTACACTGTGGGAACCGCAGCTACGGCACTTGTCCATTTGTATACACTTTACCGCACGGCATCAACTCCAAGCCTCAGCTTTTCCGGTGTTTTCGGCAGTATCAGATACTTAGTATCTGGTGCATCCCGTCTGATCTTTCAGCCAAGATTCATGTATTCTTGCAGCGCGACATGTTCTTGAATGCCATTTCTGTTCTTGCCAATAGTATTTACCGAACGCTTGATCTGAGGCGCTTAGGATACATCACTAGTAAGGAAGCTTTGACGACTTCTTTAGCAGTATTGGTAGCGCAACCGGTACTTGGACCTGCTGCAACTCACATTGCGTTTCTTGGGTGGAGAGAGGAGATGTTCATGAGGATCGATAGACGGATCAGCACATTCAACTAGGGTGAATAGCCTACTATGTTTTTATTAATTAGGATCTTAAGTCTCTTGGTATCCGGGACTCAGCCAAAAACTGGCAAGAAGCAATTGTCTTGAGTTTGCAGCCTCTCGTAGCTGCAATAGTATTTCTATTCATATATCATATACTTATTAGACGTGCTCTTCTTCAATCTAAAATTGCCTATTCAATCTGCAAACTGTCCTATTTCCCGTTATTCTCCTGCACCGATCAAGTGGTGAAAGGATTGAATTCAACACCGAGACGGTCAGCTTCAGCCTTCATCTTCTTGTTCTTTCTGGTCAAGTGCCACTTGATGATGGACGCAAGGGTAATACCAAGACTGGCAAAGACGATCTGCAAGATCATAGCCATAGTGTAACGAGGCTGATCTCTGTCTGGGAAGAAGTAGGGCGAGATGACGTTGCCCAGATGACCAAAGATGTTGACAATGGCACCACCAGCGGCACGCTTCTCGGGGGTCTGACCAAGGGTTGAGACAGCCCAGGTATACTGCAGGGTGTTGGCAGAGAAGCAACCAGCGGCATACAAGAAAGTCATGGCGTATCGAACTGAAGCATTGCCAGTAGCGACGGTAACGATGAAACCAATGACGGAGAATGAGAGGGGGATGATGATGTGAAGACCTCGATCCTTTCTGCGGTCAGAATCCCATGACACGTAGAAAGTGCAGAGAGTTCCGAAGACATAGGGAGGAGCAGTCATGAGAAGAGAGGTAACATTGTGACCAAAGCCTGCTGATGTTAGATGAGTTCAAGCGATAAACAGAGGATACAACATACCAAGACCTCTGACAATGGTGGGGAAGAAGTTGTTGAAGCCATACGATGAAGTGATGAAGATGTTCATGAACAAGAACATGTAAAGCTTGAGATCGGTTACAGCAAGCTTGAGTCCATGCATGACGGTCGACTTCTCAGAGAACTCAACTCTGTCGTCGAGAATTCGCGCAGCAGCAAGCTTTCGCATATCCTCAGTCATGTATCGTGTAGCACCCCCAGTAGGAGAGTCAGGGTAGTTAGGCAAGACAAAGAAGGCAGTGATGGCGAAGAAACCACTAGCAGCACCTTCAATAATGAAGAGCCACTTCCAGCCAGCTAAGCCCATGGGACCATCGAGACCGGCAAAGACACCGGCGGCGATGAGCCCGGAGAAGG
This sequence comes from Fusarium tupiense, assembly GCA_013364945.1. NCBI lineage: Eukaryota > Fungi > Ascomycota > Sordariomycetes > Hypocreales > Nectriaceae > Fusarium > Fusarium tupiense. The sequence goes on along the minus strand of JABEEO010000665.1, from coordinate 94,846 downwards.
CTTGGGCAAGGACGAGGCCGGAGTATAGAAGGGCGACGCGGAGGGCGAATTCCCGACGGGTGTACCAGCAAGACATGAGGAAGACGGCCTGAAATATGTTAGTAGGTGAAGATGGTCAAGCGAGTATTGTATGGGAGGAGACGTACACCGGGGAAGAGGGGAGCCTCGACGATACCGAGGACGAACTGAACACCCCAGAGACCTCCAGCGCTGGTGCAAAGAACGGTCAAGGCTGAGATGGCAGACCAGATGAATGCAGCGACAGGCAAGAAGATAGAAGGTCGAACGCGGGTGATCAACATATTGGACGGCAGCTGAGCAAGCATGTATCCAACAGTCAAAACCGCAACAGCAGTCTACCAAGTTAGCACCATCCATCTCTCCTCACCATCTCAATAAACATACCTGATAATCTCCCTCTCCAAGATTAAGATCCTCATTGAACGTGTTCAAACGCGCCTGAGCAATGTTTGTTCTGTTCAGATAATTGAACATGTACAAGATCCAAAGCTGAGGCAGCATCCACATGTCCAGCTTTCTCACAATCTTCTTTTCCAGCTCCGCTGCGTTCGTCATGCCCAGACGCGCGACATGATTGATGTCTGCAAACGTATCCGTCACCTTCTCTTGCGCAATGGAGGGCGCGTCGTTGAGGTTTGAGCCAATCTCTTTGTGGTCATCACCACTAACAGTTGGTTTCTCGTCAGACATGATCAAAGCAGCTCAACACAAAAGAAGGACAGAGAGAAAAGTCTGTCTACCGAGCACAAAAAGTTTGTTGAGAACGCCATGTTTTTATACCCAGCTCAAAACTTCCTGATCCAAAACTCAAACTCCACAAAACAGGGTGCTGCGTCAAGACTGCGGGGAAGCGATGACGGGGGATATCATTTTCTTGTAAGAGAAGGTGCTAAGAGGCTTGGCTTGTGTAAACTCTCACGGCCAAGAGAAAAGCCAAGCGAAAAGCTAAGTTGGTAACGGTTATACTGTGGGGTGACCTTGATGTTACAGTCGACGGAGACAAGGGCGGATATGGTTAAAATTGGAGTAATTCTCGCGTAAGGAGGCTGAAAACGCGGCGGGAATTTTCATGATACAAATAGGTTACTCGAGCCTCAACTCCTCACGGTGAGCACCAGGTACATCATCACCTCCAAATGACATTCCCAGTCTTACGCGACCATTTTCCGTGGTGTGACTTGTCTCTCAGCTCCTCTTGGCGAGTGATTTTCCCTCCCTTCCCCAGGTCTTGGTCGGCGACCACTTCAACTGCCGACTCTCAGCCAGCCAAGAGTTTTTACATCTGGGGTTTCTGTTTCTGTCTGTAAGCGAAATCCCCTCACTCCACTATCAGTCGTTCCGTCTCCGCGCCAATGACCAGCCTCGCAATTGGGGGTTCAGAAATGCCTCTTTTATTCTTGGCGGCCCACGGGGAAAACCCGGGATGCTTAGGAGAAGCTTTTTGCAAGACAAGGGATTGTGGTCTTGGCTGTAGCCTGGAGAGGAGTCTCATGAATCAGATTCCTTGCGCGTGGGGTAGAACTCCACAATACTCGGGGGAACTGAGGGGAATTTGAGGTTATTTTTGTGTATGAGATGCTTAAATCTCGGTGAGAGTGGAATAGGCGAAGGAATGCCAAGGTGAAGTCTCGGTGAAATTATAGGGCCCGAGGATTAACGGTTGAGACGTGTCATGTCACAGCAATACTCTTTGTTGAATACACAGATTCTATGCGATGTAATGCTGTCCCATATTTCTCCAAGGCCCTCGACAGCCAGGGATTCATTTCTCTTCTACTCTCTTCGCGATTTGTGGCGCGGAATCTCCAACCTCCGCCCGTATAACAATGGCGAGACATTCCTCGTTGGCCAAAGAAATGTGCTCAGATGGGGAGATTTACGGTTACCGTAGACGGCATGTCGAATTATTCTTGGCTTTACTCTTGGCTACATAAAAGAGAAGGAAAAAATCGGAGCCGCAAATAGCCAAGATATTTTATGTTGTTCGAGAATAGGGTAACCTTGTTGTGATGCATGGATAGAGTGGCGGGGAGACGGGGAGATCCACTTATACACGGAGACAAGTCCGAGTCTCCAAGACCAGAAGATGGGGTAATTCTGCGGTTCAAGTACTTAAGCAACGAGTTCCCCGACAAAGTCTTGGGTGTGACAGTCTCTTGAATGTTGGTTCTTCAATTACTCAATTTGGAAGAGTCATGCATACAATTACATCACACGATGATCCGTCGTCACACGTTTACATCGCAAGCACAGATGATCCGTCAAACCCTTCGTCAAACATTACTTCTACTGTTACTAAAACATGCCGATCCCCCAGCTTTTCAAACAATCCTTCCCCAGACTTTTTCGTCATCCTTAATAAGTATTCTTGGTAGCCAAGCCCCAGAAGTAAGCCACCCACGCGCCAAGAATAAGCACAATCACAGCAGAAAAGTTGATGACACCCAACTTCTTATGCTTCTCTGCATGACCCTCACTCTCAAATTCCCGCTTCTTCTTGTTAATAATGTGGCCATTCGCAACTCTCTTCTTACGGCTCCACTGAAGCTGCCCGATAAAGTCTGTCGCGAAACCTAGAGCAATCATGATACCGGCTACGACGACGGAGCCAGCTGCTAGTGTTACGTAGAGAATAGTGACGTTGTCGTACTGGTTCTCGTCGCGATCTTGGAGAACACCTGCGATGAGACTCACGATGATGGTCATGCTGTTGTTGATGGCGATCTTGATGGCGTAGCCTGACCCGAAGACTTCTTGGTACCACATACTTGTGCGGATGCTGTCGATGATGACTGTAGGGCCAAAGGAGCTGGCGACAGCAAAGATGCCGAAGCTAGCGGCTGTACCCGAAACTGTAGGTCCCCAGGCTACAAGACACATGGATAGAAGCATGCCTAGTCCACAGACGAGCATGATCGTAAGACGCTGTCCAAGCATGTCGACAAAGATACCGACTAGCGGAACGAAGAAGAAGCCGAGATACTGTGACATGGAAGAGTACCAGCCCGCCTTGACAGCCGAGATCTTGAACCGCTGCTCCGCAAGCTCAGTGCTATTCGTAGAGAACACATTGGCCGTTGACGTCTGGAACAGCGAGAACAAGCAGACCAGCCAAAACGACCAAGGCAGGGTAAGCATCTTTCCAATCTCAAACTTCTTATTATTCTCCGTCAACTTCTCCCCCGTCGCAGGGTCTCTGGTGCCAGAGTATCTCTTCTCACACCACTTCGTAAACCACCAAAAGAACAGCGTCGCGACGTTTGTGAACAAGTTCATAAACACAGCCATCCAGTACGCCCAGCTGAAATTGCCGAGGTTATCAGCGATGACGTTGGCGGTGGCTTTTCCGACAAAGGAGCCGATCTTGCCGATGCCGAGCTCAAAGGCGAGTGTCGATGCGAAGCCGGAGGATGGCGGGAACCAGGAGGAGAAGATCTTGTATTGGGCGACTTGGGTCGCGACGTCGCCGAGGGCTTGGATGACGATGCCGCCGATCATGAATTTGTAGGAGCGCACTTGGGTTGCGGCTGCGACGAGGATGGCGCCGGCGGAAAAGACGGCGTTGCCCCAGAGCATGGTGCCTGACTATGTTAGATACGATGTATTGTGAGGGATGGGTGCACATACTAGCGCCACCATAGCGATCTGTGAGAATACCACTGACGAGGATGAGGGCGGTCTTGATAAAGTTCTCGCTTGTATCAAGAACAGCATACTGAGTATTCGTGATGTGAAGTTCCTGTCTAGGTTAGTCAAGTTCTCCAGTGAGAGATGGTAGACCTACCTTTTTGAGGGTACTCTTCAAAGCGCCAGTGACGCCACTACTCCAATGACCGCCAAAGCCAATCATACTGACGATGACGACAGATAAGATCTTCATGCTCAGGGGCACAGGCTTCTTGCCATGGTCATCGCTCCCACTATCCGAGTGGTCAGACATGGGAGTGATGGTCTCTGTCTTGGGCTCTTTAGACTCCATGATGCTCTGGCTGATGAAGAGATGAGATGAGATGAGATGGAAAAGATTATCAGATAAAACAGTAACGGCTGACAGGTCTTTATCAGATCAATCTCAGTGGGGTCACCCTCCGATGTTTATATTTTCTCGACAAGGTTTTCTTTTCTCACGTTCGAAGCTAGGGAGTCTTTAGCGGCCCACTTAGCGTGTCACTCACGCGAGCTGAGTCTGGACCCTCGCAGTGTCCGACCACTATTGAACGTTAAAACTCTTCTAGAACCATTCCAAAGGGAGGATCTTTATAATAGCGGGCGTATCCCCGGAGACGTCTTTATCCTTCTTCCGCCAAAATCTCACGTCCATGACTCTTCCAAAAGCAATTCTCTTCTTTTAAAAGTACTCGAGTTTGCAATCTGATAACGCGTTCCCCGGTAGCTCAAAGCCCCCTAAATTTACCGTCTCCTCGGTACATGGGTGCAAATCCCTACCGTAAGGAGCTAGACCCCCCGAAACCGCCTGACATCGGAGCGAGAAGGTTTTATCACAGTGAGACACCAAGACCCGCAAAACTCTTCCTCTCTCCCACTTTCTCACTGTGAAAACAAAACATCAAAGATCATCGCTCTGCAGCTGATCTGATTGATAACATAACGCTAAAAATGGCCTGTTTATGCGGGTGCATCAATCAACTGATTGATAACTTTGATCCGAAAACGGCCGCGGGTCTTGCGTCAGGCCTGAATAAGCACCTCGAGGCCATCCGAAGCATCCTCGCTAGGAATAAATCCCTCGCCAAGGAGGTGCGCTACCAGATCATCCCCAGCAACCAGCGCACAGCAAAGATCTTATCGCTGCATTCTATTGATCTTGTACGGATTGAGAGGTTGCATGGCGTTTTTAAAGATGACGTCAAGGGCTTTTGGGTAGCGGCTGGTGATGCGTTACACCAGGAATTACGAAGGCGCATTTCGTGTATTACAATATTTCTGAGATCGAAGGTGGATGATAATGCGTGGGCGTCGCATGATGTCGCGAATCTTATACAGGGCCGTACGTTGTCGGAGTTGAGATATGCGGGCAGTAAGTATATCAAGATCGCCCGACGACTGGGAGGGATTGGGTCGATCCTCTGGCTGCCGCTAGAAATACCGGCCTCGACGTACGTTTTAGACACTTGACCAATCGGCTGAGCTGACGAGATCAGATACGAGCGTTACCTAAACATGGATGACGCCGAGGCTTTCGATCACATCCAGAACCTAGGCTCCGACGCGCCAGACCTGAACCTTTTCGTGCAGCGCCTCATCACGGCTCAACTTGACGGTCAGTACGCTTATATCCACGCGAGGTCCGTGCTAACTAATACGTGCTAGACCCCTCGCTTGTCTTGTCACATCGAAATTTACTACTAGAGTATGGAGACTGCATATCACCAGCCGAGCAGGGTCTTCTCCTGCTGCATGCTCTTGGCGGAAATGACATTCCGCTCGATTTGTTGAAATGTGCCAAGATTCCCATGAGACGATGGACCAATGAAGGAGAGATACAGAGCATAACGGCCTCCGATTTCGGGTTCAGTGCTGAAATAATCGGGCTGCTGTCTAGTGATGAGCGTCTTGTGGAATTGGGTCAACGGCCGGAGGTTACGCAGCAGGCGTTGGAAGATGGCACAATTATCTGGGCTTTATCGCCTGAGGCGCAAAAAGAGCTTTCGAATCGATTGACACCGCAGACAACGGAAGATTGGGCGACGACTGCGCTCAGGTTGCTATGCTTTGCGTGTCCGCCTTGCTACGAAGGCAAAGTCAATTGGTACGCCCAGTACGCTCCCCTCCAGCCCTCCCTTGCTGTTGACTAACAATAATAGGGCGCTGCCTCTTAAAAAAGCGATATGGAACCTTCTTGACAAAGCGACAAACCAGAAACGACTCCCCTCATCACTTCGAGCATGCGTCATTGAAGCCCTCCTCTTCTTCTGCGAACGCGACCTCTTCACAATCCGTTCTGCCGCCGTGGAACGAGCAAAGTCGCTTCTTCGCAAGAACATGTCCTTCTACTACCAAGCATCAGTAACTCTCTTCGATAGTATAATATCACGCATAGACGGGAATTTTCAGCGGTCAGAAGCTTTGATCGTCGACTTTTTGGCAGCTGATCATGAGGGAAATACACGATCTGATAATGCGCTACGAGGAAGATTGCACATCTCGAATATTGAGAACAAGATACACCGATATGATCCAGCAGTTGCATCGACGATATATAACTGGGAAGGAATTCATCCTCTTTCGACGTTTGAGATTGAAGTTACGAGAAGACTTCAAGGCGTGGCGGCAAAGTTCTTTCATTCAATTGGAGACTTTAAGACGACGAGGGCGTCTTTGGAGCAGCATCTCTGGCTCAACTCCACGATGCCGATAAGACCGAATACTAGGTTGCTCATTGTCACAAGGCTAGCTGAGATTCACTGCGAGTTGCATGAGTACGAAAAAGCGCTGGAGATTATCCAAGTCGAGCTTGATGGCATGACTGCACGCAAAGGCCGTCCGTTCCGGAGATTATCGATGGCCAGAGCAGAAGGCTACATCGGTCTCGGTCGCTTAGACGACGCATCCCCTGTTCTTCAGGAACTCATCAACGTTGAACCGCCTGAACTTGATGACCTAAACGACCAAGTCCTCCGCGTCCGCCGTCTAATCCTCTTAGCGCGTATCCACCACGCAGGCAACAACTTCCCCGAGGCTTTGCAGCACTGGCAGCTGACAGGCCAAATGATAGACAGTTTAGGGATATTCAAGTCACGGCATGGCTGGACACTCGCTATTGTCCATTTATCAATGGCGCATGCTCATATTGCGCTTGGGAACGAGGAACTTGCGCGACAGGCGTGGAATGCGGGGGTGGAGATTGCGATGAGGGAGAGGTTTGAGTATGTGTTTCCTGTGCTGGCGACGACGTGGCTGCATAAGATTGTGGGGGAGATCCATGAGATCAAGGGATGGCCGTTGAGGGTTATGTTACCTGGGGGAAAGTCGGATTTGACTTGGCTGTAGGAAGATATGTGAAGATGTTATGATTCGTGTATATAATTTTACTTATATTCTTGATAATGTATTGAATGAGCAAAAAGATGTGATTTAGCAAAAAGAGAAGATTTCGAACGCGCGAACTGCAAAAACGAAGGGTGAGTGGCGCAGGGAAGATTTTAGGTATTTAGGTTCGGATTTTAGAGAGGTATAGGTTCTAGGAGAGATACCACTGCACCACTCACCCTTCGCTGGGAATATGTAGAGTGATTTTGGTACATAAGGGTAGCGTGCTGACAGTACAGGTAACTTTTGCCTTTGCATCTTGACCAATTATTCCCTCAATCCAACTGTATGGGGTAGCTACTGAGGGTACTGCTGCCTGGAGGGAAGTTAGTTTTCACTTGCCTGTAGCACCATGCCCATGTTTCACCGTAGGGAGACGACCCTCTAGATTGTCTCATAGCTCGACAAGGCGAGTATCATAGAGGTCATCACCACTGTGAATTTCCTGGCCCTAAGCTGTTCCATATCACATTGCAGAGACGTAAAGCCATCGCGAAAAGTCATAACTTGCTATCATAGCTGATCGACATCTGTGCTGAGGTCTTGATATTGTTTCCAACAAATGTCCAGCGAGTCATGAGCAAAAAAAGACGTGATCTCGAACATACGACCTCCAAAAACGAAGGATGAGCGGCGCAGGGAGAATTTTAGGATTTTAGGTGCGGATTTTAGAGAGTGAGTTATAGGTTCTAGGAGCGGCACCACTGCACCACTCACCCTTCGCCGGGGATATGGGCAGAGATTTTGGAATATAAGGGTATCGAGGACCGAGGGGAGGGACAACTGCTGCCTTTGTATTGTTGTGGCGATGAGTTTGGAATCGCCACATGGACGTTGGGAACCAATCGTGAATGGCCTGCCTAAAGGTTAAAGCTCCCAGCAGCAATTTTTGTGTTGTGGACTGAACTTTAAATGAGACTGTGATATCTCATGGGGTTTGGAGATGTTTGGCTTTGATTACTAGAGCTTGAGATGGGTGTTAAAATGGATGCCTGGTTTTGCGGTGGTACAGGTGATGTTGATCCAGCTGAGTTACTACAATCAGCCATAAGAGCTACAAAGATGCGCTGTAATGACTCAGCTATAGTCGTGTGGTATTCCCTGCAATTTATCGCAGGAGCACAATGCCCATTTGTCGCTGGAGGCGGGGTTGCTCATGTACTCTACCTGTAACATGACATGAGTAAGAATTAGAGTCGTAAACATTACAACACATTTGACCAAAAAAGTGGTAGTAACAGCACAGAGTTCTTTAAGTTTAGGAAACACTTGTATTTAGTGAGACTATATCTAATGAGTGTAGGCTAGCGCGAGGCTGTCACGATGTCCAAGAATACGCTTCTTCTCCGAGATACCAACTTATCCCAATTGCTTCCACGCTAACGACTGGATCTAGGAGAGAAAAGTAAGAGGCACTAGGCGCCGAAGTGAACGAAGGGGGCCCAGTAGTCCGGGTTATCGACACGCTCACTCCTGACTTTCATAATTGCCCTTCGCAAAGCACCTGCGACGGCAAGCTTCCGATCCTCTACTCCGTACTTCGACGGTTCTTCATAGAAATACCTTGCCACTTCCGCACATGCGTCATCATTGGCAGACCATAGTGATCCAACAGCATGGAAAAACCCTGCATTTTGAAGCGTACTCGCCAGATGCACATTTTTATCCCTAACTCCTGGTTTTTGACTTGAGCTATCGCACATGCAGACAGATACACTAACCAGGAACCAAATTCGTTGAGGAAGGTGATGTCGAGGATTTCCATCCACAGTAAGTCGATCGAGCTCTGGGTGGTCGTTTGATTCCTTCTTTTGAAGGAGGGTGTGGCTAGCATCAAGGTCGGTAGGGTGCGACATGCCGTGACACTCGAAATGTGCGATGGAAGAACTGTGAAGTTTTGCCAGAACCTAAGAGTAATAAAACAACTTAAATTTCAAGCAATACTTATTTAGTAACTAAATTAATATTAATAATAAATATTCTCCTTATTTAAATATCTTACGGTAATGACTGTATCTATAAACTCGGGCTAGGAAACTAAATACAATTAATCGGTGTTCTTGAGCATCGATTCTAGAACTAATTGGCCTTCTTTCCCGTTCTATGTCTAGGTGTCGATGATTTCACAGATCCGATCTTTCTGGAGTAGGGGCTCGCGAAAGCTAGACTAGAATAGCCTGTAACACCGTTTTTCAGGGATAGACCTGATCGAACGTCCAGCTCTGGATCGCCGTCTTGACACCATTGACGTAGCACACAGGCTCTGAAATCATCTTCTGCCAAATGATCTCCGCCCCGGAGCCAAAAACCTCGCCATTGAACCAGATGTGGACGACCTTGCCTGCATACTTGCCCAGGAGCTCCATCTTTGCGTTGCCGCGAAACTGATTTTCAGATTCATAGATCCTAGTGATAGATGGTACTTCAACATCGGCTTGAGTAATGCCCTGGCTGGACTGTAGTTTGTAGTTAAGGGTGACTTGACTAGAAGCAACTTCGTTCATAGAAAAGTCTATGACCCAGGTTGCAGCGCTGATGGTATTGGCAATGACCACCTTAAATGCTCGCTTCATGTGAGGTGAAGTGAATACCCGCTTCTCGAGGCTGGCCTCATCTCTTGGAATGACAGCACCATCAGCAGGAGAACTTCGTTCTTCGAGACTGATCGAGATAGATTTCCATCCGGAGCTTCCGGGCAGATCATCGGTGGGTTGAATGGCGTCGTTCCCAGCAATGGGAGAACCAGAAACCATCGAAGAAAGGGCAACCAGAGCCAAAGGAAAGAGAAATGTCTTTAGTTGAACCACTGGATGTATGTTAATGGCAGTTGAGTGTGGGAAACAAGATAAGCTTACTGTTGAATACGTTTTGGATGAGAAGAATACTTGTTTACGAAGTTGTAAATGTTGAGTTGATAGTGAAAAACTTCTTGGGGAGTGCAGACATCCGTCTTCTTATACTCCAAGAAATGGCTGTGAAGCAAGTCAGCAAATACCCAAGGGATAAGAGTCTGTCGCAGTGACGGTCGACGTCGTGTGCCGTCTAGCTCTGACCTGACGCGCAACGCGATCCCGCAAAACTCTAATATCGGGCTCGAGCTGCCTCACAGATCATGAAACAATGGACCTTCTGTCGCGAGCGTGCACGGTGGGCTCTGTATAATTAGACAGACATCAGCGGGCGGCCATGAGGATAGCAAAATAATAACTCACCTGGCAGAATTCTGAATGCAGGTATATATCTTGGTATTTTGAATTGTTTATAATTCTATACCTATATGAGCTCAGTCTAGGTATATATAGTGCATAGAGATATTTTAATTAAGAACTTATCCTCGCGCGTTTACAAACAGGCAGATTCACTTCTGTCCGAGAAGCCAACAGCACATCAGACCTAAGAAAGCTAACTGGAACACTTCTACAACTGTGTTATCTTTTAGGAACGAACCTGCGAAGCAAAGAGTCGACCTTTCATCCTACCGAGCCTCAAGCATGGATATTACATGCTCGCAGTGGTCAGATTTACCTAGACCCTGTAAGCTCATACAACATGCCTGCATCGGTCACCATGCTAGGTTCTTCTATTTACGATACCAGAAATTCTTCTATAAGCAGGGTACGGATTTGAAATGCAACGTGGCCTGAACCTGGGAGAATTATCCATGCACGAGTCTCACGGCGTCTGTTAGCGCCTGGTAAGTTGAGTTGATACGTGTCTTTTAACTAATAGCGGCCGTTTACATATTTCCGCCGCGGCAATGCCGAGTTGACACGTGCCTTTTAATTAACAGCGCTCATGGAACTCTATGTCGGGATTAACTGAGTTTTCTAGAAGAGAACCACTTCAAAGCCTAAAAAGAAGACTTTGTAAATGTTCTAGTGTTTATAAGCTAAGACTGTGTTAATTACCCTAGCGGTTTGAAAAAGAAATAACTAGTATTTTTACCCCTGTTATAATAAAATATATAATAATGTTAAGATTTTTAATAAAGAAAATAATTAAATGAAAAAGATTAAAAAGAAAAGGTGTATACTTAGGCTTATTTTAATTCCTAATTGTGACGGGTTGGGTTCCGAACAGGTAAATCTAGCTAGATTTATGTGCGCAGATTGCGTAGGGCGTTTGTACTGGGCAGGTCGTTGTCACGTCTCTTATTAGTGAGCAGAGCGGGTCAGGCGTAAGCAGGTAAGGAAGTTTTATTGATAGCTGGTAAGCCAAGTAAGAGTCTGGAATGCCCTGGGCACAAATGAGGTCCTCAGCCCCAGGCGGGTCGTCTCGGTAGTTTCATGGTCATGACATACCGTTTGAACTGCCGGGTCCCTTCAGAGACTGCCCTGTCCTTGACATAAGAAGTTCCAGAAGCTACCCGGTTAGGTCAAACTATGTTTCAGAGAACGCCACAGTTTCCTGGGGGGGAAAATAGCGTGTTGTCATTATTATCTGTGTTCGCAGCCTAAAGCTTAACCTTATAGGCCGCAGTCATCCCCATAGAACGACAGTTTCACGGCTTACCTTTTTGAGATGATAAGACATTTATGGGCTCCAAATCTAGGCTCGAATACATATATGCAACCCAGTTCCAGGACAACGCTGCATTCCAAGGCACTTAGATTTAAACCAGAAACAGCACGAAATACCAGAAGCAGAATTTTGTCACCCAAGGCTATCTAATTTTAGCTAGTCAACCTTAAATGGAGAGTATTGCTTACTATGGTCGCCCTTCGTTGTTTTCTTATTCAAGATAGCACGTAACATGCAATAACATTTTCCGAATAGCTTAGGCTCCAAGCTGCTTGGTGCTATGATTGTTATGAAGCTCGCTACGTATCGTTTGTAGCACTGTTTTCGTGTATTCTCACACCACACAGCGAAAGACTATGCCAGCCTTCCTACTGTCTCAAATCAGAGCTTGGATGCGTCGGCTTGACAACTCGTAACTATGAGTAACAAATCCGCTATTAAGCGCCTGGAACACCCGTTTTCTAAAGCTAGGACTCAAAGTCCAGGGACGGTAGCATCGGTGATCCAAGCTTGCGTCATCAATCAATCATGAGATATTTGAGTTTCAGAACGGCCCCCTGGTTTGATTGCGATCTCGGGAGTTAACGGAGTTAGTAGGTTATTATAAAAGCATATTATTCTATTTTTTTATTAGAAAACTTATCTTTATTAAGGCTATGTGTGTATTGCCTTCTAAAAGCTAAAGTTAAATGGGATATTTTAGTGTATTAGCTTAATATATTTCGCTAAGGCGTTATAAGCTTTAGGCATCAATAAATCACAGAGTTGGTAGGTGATAAGGTTTTGAGCTACCTTGCATGGATCCCGGTGGTATAATCTTAATGCCCCTAAATTACCAAGAGCATATATAAAAAGGGGACCAAGGATTGATAGTAGCGTAGTTTAGCACTAAAGTTAAATTCAAAGAATCAGAACTCAATGCCTTATCTATATCTTTAGCCTCTACGCAAGTTATTACATCATACTTGCTCTTGTAGCAGATACTATAAAGCTACGCGCTTACCTGGTGCCACTTTAACAGGCCCCTTCCTGTACCTTTATTACCTCCTTCCTCCTTTACTATACTATTTTTAACTAAAAGCTAGCTTGGTTTCTAACTTGTAAGGGGTCGTAAACCTTATAATCATGTTCTCCTGGTCTTCTGCCGCTTAGAAAGGGCCTTATTTACCTCTCTAAGCGCTTTAATATCTCCGGCCAAAGCGCCAGTTAATGGTTAGTCCTCACTGTAGCCTTTGCTGGTTGGTCGACGGACACCAAAATTGATGCTGGAGAGCTTCTCATCTGTCGTCTCCACTTCACGAATCGCGAGGTCGGCCTTTATTAAGAAGTCATACCTTAAATATATAATATAAAGAAAGAATTTAAGTTAGAATAAGAGAAATTGTATCGCCTTCCAAACGAGAGCGACGGATTAAGAATGGGCTACCTTCTGCGGAGATGGCACATTCGAAAACAGTCACACGTGGTTCGAGGCCAGTATTCTGCGTTCCGCGCATCAAGATTGTCAACAGATCGAGAGCAATGTACCCGAAGACGCTCTAATAGATAGGCTATGGTGGGATATCACTGATGCGAGGGAGGATTTAAGAGCTCGAGGATGGGAGTTCATTGAAGGAGAGAATGGGCGACTATCGTAGAGAGTCTGTAACAACCTAACGGCAAGTAGTGAATTTCGTAACTATACGGTCGAGTGGAGAAGAAACATCGTGGCGGCTGCCGAGGATGAAAGGGCCATAGGTAATGGCGAAGGGTTCCTCGAACTCTTAGGGCCTGGGTGTATAGTCGTGCTACAGGCAAGGGCCGAGGTAAATATCCGTCAGTACTGTCCTGGTGTGCGTTTACTAGCATAGCTTCCAGCAACGATATTGGGTTAACAAAGTTGAACGAGCGACCATTGAAATTGAGTATGAGTTATGAAGATGCAGTAGCTGTCTGTGTATTTACGTCTTGTCTGTCTATCGCCATGCTTAATGCATGACGAGCGTAGAAAGAAAACGAGCATATTACCCTAAGGCTTTGGCCATACAAATAGAGACAACTACAAAAGCACAGCAAGTACCTGAGTTCACCCAAGTTAGTCGCTACATCTCTTTCTGTGTATTGAAATATTTATCTGAGCATCTAGCATACTTATGTATTGCTCTTTATCTTATTCATCGCCTTTCAGTATCATCTCTTCCGTCTTGCCGACTTGCTCAGTCCCCCTTGGTTATGGGCAAAGAGCAGGGCTCTTCGATCACTTGCTGCTTTGACATTCTCGATCAAGAAACGAGGAAGAAGTGCCGCATTAATCTCGCATCAACCTGGTGTGAGATAGACAAAGTCAACTAAGAAGAAAAAACTGTATAGTAGAAAGAAAGGCATATCGGACATGGCAACACTAGGTACCGACGTACGTCCCTACTACGAGTTGAGATTTCGTATTCAGAATACAAATAGCTATCGATCTTACCCCGGTCAGAAAAGACAAATTGGAGACAAGTATACAGGGGTCAATTCAGCACGTGATGTAATCCAGCCCGAGTGAATTTTCTGCGCCAAAGACAAGTCTTGTATCACCCTGTACCTCAACACCTCAGCATGTCTTCCTCCAGTGACGATGGAGTAGATCCAGTTGATCTCGCCAGCAACATCGGCACATGGGTCGCCGCTGGCGTAGCCATCATTGCGCTAGTCGGTGTAGTCGGTCCATATCTGGCATTACAAGCGTCGATGAGCGATAAAAACCGAGCCATGAACGCGGTGCAAGACCAACAGCAGAAATATATCTCCAGAGGATGGCGGTTGACGAGAGGACTACGCGTGTTTAGAAGGATTCGGGTGCCGAACCTTGCACCTGGTTACATCACCAATGAGCCGGATACAGCCCCGCTTATACCGCCTCTCAGTGCAGCTTTGGGGCGCTGGGGCTTCAAGACGAGGGATTATCTGCCGTGGAATACGGGCTGGGCTAAGATGTCTGAGCTGATTGAGTCATATGAAGTCCGAGATGGGGTCAGCAACCGCCAAGTCAACTTGGACGTTCCCAACACCGGCGGGACACTGGAAGTTGTCAACAGTCGAACAGCTTTGGTGGTCAACAAACATTGGATCTTGATGCTAGGTCTTCTCGGTCGATACGGAGACCGTATTGACAAAGGCATTCTACAAAGAAAAGGAATTAGGAGGAACTTCGATGGAGAACGAGCGTCAATCCGACATTTCGCTTTACCAAGGAAAGCCAAGCAAAGAGAATCAGATTTACCATTCGAATGGGTCCGCAAGAAACAGACTCACGCAATGAGCAGAAGGAGAGGCTCGTCTAGTCGAGACTCTGCAAGTTCAAGATCCTGGTCAGACAGTGATCCAGACTCTGACGGTACTGTCATGGCTGTCCGCCGCAGCGCCTATGGTACTATTACCCTCGAGACGACTCCACAGCCTACTATATATGGCATAACGGGAAAACTACAGCAACTTGGTCGACACAAGGGATCGTGGAGTTATTTAACTTCCGTATCGTTTGTACCGCATATCGCCAAAGAGATCTTTGAAGCAGGCCTCAATGAGAGGAGGGAAGGTTCCTCGCTGCAGACTTTATTCTGGCTCGCTCATGGCTTCTTGCCGTGTGGCAGAACAGCAGAGGGACGGCAGATGGTGATATCTCTAGAAGCACCAGATCTTTCTCTCGCATCGATCGGTAAAAATGTTCACGATATCCTGACTTGGCCGGCATACTCTCTCCAAGAGTCCGATGATGTTCCCATCTCAATTGGCATTGCAATGCAGTGTCTCGGCATACCAGAGCCACAGATCCTGCAGTTCCTCTCAATCGACGCTGGGAGTCAGGCAAAGCGGGTATTGGAAAAGGCCAGCGATCACTTTTATGATGAGACGGAGAGTCAGACATATGGTATAAATGAAGAGCGCCGATGGGAACGTGAGCTGCCAGCACAGCCAGCCGGTCTCAGCATCGATGAGCCCTGGGTTCGGTACTTCAATCCATCACAGGAAAGCTTCTGTCTATTCCGAAAACGTGATTTTGAAAAGACCCTGAGGCTTCTACTCACTGTCGATTGGGATGACTGGGGGTTTTTGATATGGAAGGATAAGTTCTGGATCTCAATTCTACGGCGGACCACTAGTATTCTGAAGATCAGCGAGGTTTGCGATTCTGACTTCGGGCAAGCCTTTGGACTGGCATCTCACTCTCGAATCTTTGACTGGAAGCAAACTGGCAAATTCTATCCACAGAGACTGTCAGATCAGCTGTCTTTCGACAAGTTTCTAACCGACTATTTCGACACGTATGACCTTCTGCCTCTTCGTCTCTCACTGGGAGTTCTTTATATTTTGGATCAACAGCTTCGAGAGAATACCTTGAAAGTATATGCCAATTTATGCAATAACGGAGAAAACAGCGATCCCCGTTCCCAAGCAAGGATAGAGTATCTTGAAACAGCCCTGAAGGAGGTTGAGGCGGAGCACCGGATCGAGAAAATCATCCATCAGAACGACGAAACGCCTGTCACGAATAAGGAGATGGCGGGTATCTCAGATTCTGAGTCTATTGAAGAGGTCTACACACACATGTTAATAAGAGCCGTGGATACTGAAACACTTGACCGCTTCAACATCATCTACGAACCAGTGAGTACCACGATAATTGCGAAGAAATCCACTGACAATAAAAGGCTGATGATTTATTGTACCGCATTACCGGATACATTGCCCCCTGGGAGCAAAAGATCCTCTTCAAACATACCTCCATACGCCGAGAGCTCCATGAAATGAAAGCTACCACTGCTAGTGGTGTGTTAGAGTACACGTATAAGACAAGACAACTGAAGTGGTATTCTGATAAGACTTCTATGATGGAGTATAGTACTTGGCAGTTGATACCTCAAGATGTGGTTGTCACTAGGGAGAAACAGTCTATGTGGATTGAGGAGAAGGATATGGTTATGGTGGCACTGTGGGTTGCTAATAGAGCTGCGATGTGGATTAGTGCTCAGGACTCAAAGCCGTTGTTGGAGTTTGTTGAAGACTTGGATACATATGTATATATACTGTAGCATATAGATAATGCACTATGTGTCTAAAGTGTGTATAGAAAGCTATTACGCTGATATCGGTTTAAAACATTATATAAAGTCTAAAACAGTATATATAACTATAGAAGTAAAATACAAAATAGTATATAACTACTCTCAGTTTAGCTAAAGACTAGAAATGAGGTTATTACTCTTCTGATCCATTGCAGAGTAGTCAGTTCTAAGGATGAGTTGTCCCAACAAGATGGCAGATAAAATGTATCTCTCTTGTCGACCTGGAGGTATGCTGTGGGGCGGGGTATTGATCTCTTTCCAGAATCTCGAAACAGACCCTCATTCAAGGGCGGTAGTAAGGGCCGGGCAGTATTCAGGCCGTTGAGTCGACCCAAAGGTCTACACTTAACGTTTAACTAAGGTTTACAAAGAATGTTTGTGGTCAAAGTAGTAAGAAGTCCATGAAATGACACATTATCGTCTGGCAGCTAACCACCAAGAACATGAAAAAGAAGAGCAATCGTTCCCCCGATCTAAAGCTTTTAGTTGATCCATTTAGCTTGACTGGGGGTCTACACTTACAAACGCGCCTAGAGATAGCTGCTGAACTATACTAGTTTCGGTGGGTATGTGTGGGACTCCGTATTTCTATATCTCTAAGTTAGTCCTTGAGTTGCACAGGTGTATCTGGAGTCAGTGACATCGGCCTTACATCTATTCTAGCAGACATGCTACGAAGCTGGTTTTGTACATCGCGAAGCATATCAAGACACTCTTTAATCCGCAGGGATGATTTGAAAGCACCGGGATCTTGATGGAAACCTTGCCACAGAGGATGTCCTGATGAACCATCTGAAGGTAGTCCCATAAGCAGAAAGCTTTCGACCGTCGTTACAATCTTTGAGTTGACGTGCAACACTTTCGAGACACATACGCGGAACTGGCCTCTCCATGCCTCATGTTTGGGGAGCCCATCGGCGTTTAGACCATCTACCTTTTCCTCCTGGGGAAGAAAGTCAGCCACAGAGCTACCATAAAACTGCGGGATATGCTGAAACCTTACAAAGATGTTTAAGTTAAACTCCAGAGCTAAGATGATTTCCTGATGGTATTTGGCAATCTTGTCCAGTTGTATTGCAAGGACTTCGAGAGCATATGATCTTGGCGGCATATATTTCTTGTCGTTTACTTTTTGGCCTTCAGAACAGCTGTGTGATATCCGTTTATCATCTGAATCGTCATCGGCGGTTGGCCGTTCGCCGAAGCCGTCGTCCAGGCATACTGCTGTCCAGTATCGTTCATTAGTGCCAATCACCATTGTGGACCAAGTAGCCAGGAACAGATAGCACTTCTCTGTCTGGAAAATCTCGTCTTTATCGTGAGGAACGCAAGATTTCGCCGGTATCTGGAGGAAGGAAAGGTCAAGGCGAGTCAAGAAACTAGGGCTTTCAGCCCTGGATCTCTTGAAAAGCTCATTCTGAGTTGTGATGACTAAAAATGGCAAATTAATTGTGATACTGAAACAGGCGCTCTCACGCCAAGCCTATCAGGGCGTGCTCATGTTAGATATTCAGCTTCATTTGAGGCGTAATGATTAATTACTTACGTCTTGTAAAATATCCATTACTGGATTTGGTTGGTAGGAGGCGTTGGTCGAGAAGAGTTCCCGACATCCCTTCATTGGTCGCCACGACGTAGTCTTGTATAGTGCCATCGCGGTGCTAGGATCAATGTTCTTGATGTATCTATATCTCAATCAGTCTTGTTGCTAATAACTGGGCACTTTGATGAAATTTACAGGCATTGAGGTGTGTAACTCGAACTGTCGTTGCTTTCGTGCCGCAGGCCCTAGTGAAGTTATGTTAAGAGCTACTAATCGTCTTGTAGTCGGCTTCTTACCTTTTGTTTCAGTAGTTCCAAGAGTCCAGGTCTATCAAGCGTGTCCGTGCCGCGTATGGAAGGTTCGAATATCTCTCGCATCCATGCTTGAGGCTTCGGCATGTCTCTTCTGTACTTCCCTGATATCACCTGACGTTCTTCATCGGGCCCTCCAGGGAGTATACGAGCCAGAGGTTCTAAGAGGGTATACCTCAGATCTTTGAACGATGCAAGGAGCCGTCTATCGCCTTCCGCCGAAGTTTCATTATGGCCAAACTGATTTCTCCAGGGGTCAGATATGGATATACTGACTGTCCCCCATTTAGCCTCCTTTCGTAGGTCTGAGAACATCCGCTGCTTATTTTCCTCGGACTCTGGTGTACAGGAACTGTCCAGGAGCCACTCGCTAGATTCAGGCAGCCTGGATTGGCCGATGCTTAGTGTATCAGAGAGACTAACACACCTCTCCGCTGCAGTAGCATCGATTCGTATTTGGCATTTGACCTTCAGGCGAAACTGGTCCTTGAGGTCATCCAACACGTTCACAATGGGAACTATGTACCAGATATTATTGTCAGGACACCCAAGTACAATATGCCCTGCAAGAAAACCAGTCATCTTGTCAAAGACAGCGGAGCCAGAAGACCCCTGGGGTAAAGCCTCGCCCGACTCGATGCAAAATAATGTTTGGAAATCTTTTGAACCCGGAGATCGCAATAGTGATGCAGCTGGGAACACCAGGCCCTCTATATATCCGAGTGATGCTACGGCAATGATAGCAGGGCGAGGATCAGTCTGCTCTGTTATGTCAAAGGCTTCAGATATCTGTACTATCTCTGCACCCTTTGAGGCCTGCGTCTGGGGATCGACGGTTGTAGGAATGAGAAGATAGTCCATTTCTGAGGAAATGGGACAGCTTATAGAATGGCGATTCAAAGGCAAGAAAGAATCTTCAACAATGAAATCCCCAAGAATTGGATGTTCTGGGAGAGCCATGGCCGGCGGAGAATGTAGGCTGGCTGGTATGCCTGCGGGTTCTTTGTTGGCAGGTGTTTCTCTCCTCCTGGCTACGACACTACCTCCGCCTTGTTCAACGGTGTATTCACGGCTTGAATCGCTTGATAGGGAGTCGGAGATGCCGTCATCGGTGCTTTCATTGTTGGAGGCCTCTGGAGTCGCGTTGTGCCGCGTGGAAATGTTCCAAGAGGCAACAGCTTCGTCCAAAGAACAAGCACTGTCGTTGCCTTCGTCATCTTCTTCGTCCCAGTCGTCAAGACCATCCTCAGTACTTTCAGTGCCGTCATCAGTTTGCTTGTTCTTGAAGTCGACAACGTGTGCGACAGTAAGCTGATAAGTTACACCATTGTGCCAAAGCAGCGGTCCTGCAGTGGCTGTTTGATATCTTGATTCCAAAACTCCATCTTCAGATTCCTGGAATGCTTGAATTTGGCGACATAGATAATTATCGCCTGTGTTGGATGGGTAGATACGAAGTGTTGTCTTGGGTTTCTCCATGGCAGCGTCGTCGCCTTCGCCCAGTAAACTCCTTTCAGACGGCATCTCGCCCTCCTCCTTCATGGTCTGCTGAGGCTCGCAAGCTGTCTCTGGGAGTGTTGCTTTGCTAATGACCTTGAACCGGTCAAGCACTTCACCTGGTTGGAAGATAGGAGAGCTGCTTAATATATCACGAGTAAGCTTACGGATTCTGCGATCGCTGCATGACACAACAACAAATGTCTTTGCTTCGTCCTCCGTATTCCCAACTCGATAGAGGCCAATCCAAAGATTATGGTTGGACTCGGGAATACAGTAATGTCTAAGAAGGTTCTGGATATTGGGCCGATACGTATTGAAAAGGGCAAGGTCCTCGCCGCGAGCCATCCAGACTTTCTGTTTACCGAAGAACGACTTGGGCTTAGAAAGAATGCTGGAATAGTCCATAACTTGACAGGTAGAGCCGAAGTCCTCCTAGAGGGAAACTAGGATGACATCAAGAGTCGAATGATGGTAGAGAATCAAAGGGCATATGAGTGAATTGAACTCCGCTTAAAACAATAGAGGGGTTTCAATTATTGCAAAGTGGAGGTAACAGAACACTCGGACAAACAGAAAATTCAGTAATTGGTTGGTCTCTGCTGACAATCTTACGCCCGGCTGCAGTGACAATTCATGCCCAAGGCTGTCAGGCATCATTGAGGTGCATGAAAGTAGAAGATCTCATCCAATGATGCAGTGCTGAGGACGCCACATTGTGACTTGTATAGCCATTGGGCGACAATTACAAAGCACATATACATGATGTGGTGTGCGACAAGACAGACAGGATTGACTGTGTAATTTTAACCGTGGCCTCAAATTAAAAACCAAGATCTGACTGAGGACAATGTTCATTGTGCTCGCCAGATAAATGACAAAGAATTTTTTCCTCCTACCAATCACTGTATCTACCATGTCCTTCTCAACGCTTCTCGGCGCTTTACCTAGTTCCATTCAGTTACTAAATGGTGACAACGTGTCGAAACTCGACTTCAGGGCATACGCTGCATACGTTGAAAGACAGCAAAAACTATTTAGTGAATTGAGTTCGTCGGCAATCTATCCTCACAACACGCTATCACTCGGAAAGGTGGCGGATCAAATTCGAAGACATAAGCAGCGGGACCAAGCTATTTCCTATATATGCACATCGTCTGGTAACAGCGACGTAAACGCTTGTCAACACGCCTTGAATCTTGTGGCTCGACTTATCTTAATGATCGAAGTGGGAAGTTTAGAGAAAGCTTCCGGGTTCATGCACCAGTCTAGCCCCAGGCCATTGCCCCTCTGGGATAAGAATTCTTTGGAAAGTCTAACTAAGCGGGTGTTCCCAACCTCACAGCACCAGTCCTGCAGTGGCATGACAATAACACCGGAGTTCTCTGGCTGGAGTCTTGAGAACGTTGCTGGTATCAAGATTGAGTTCACCGACAACTTTGCCGATCATTTGCGTCTTACTAACAACAATACGCAAATGTATGTCTTTCACCACGTCGCATTCCTTGAGGCCCAGAGACATAGGTAAGTCAATATCTTTTCTGTATCCACACTTGGTCTAATTTTCCAAAGCACACAACCTACCCTCCCCCAAGGGTTGGCAGAAGAAACCCTGAGAACTTTGGCCATTCTCTTCCCCCAGTCCGATCACTGGGCAGCATTACGATCCAACCGAAAGAAACAAGTCTGGCTAGAAAGGCTCTGTACGCACTCCACCCGCGTGATAGATCCCCAGCTAGCTTGGTGCGGGACTCCCAGCGGAGAAAGTCGATATCTCTCCAACTTTTGCTTCTGGCGAGATCGATTAGTAATATTGAAGGAGGAATTTGATCATTCAACGCCAGATTCATTCTCTCAGTGGTGGTATGACCGAAGGAATGGAGTGCAATGGCATAACTTTTGGGTAGCAATAGTTGTTTTGGGACTGACAGCTATGTTTGGACTGATACAGTGCATTCTTGCGTCAATCCAAGTTTACAAAGCCTATCATCCCTAGAATACTGTCTAAACCATAGCTACTCGATCAAGACATTGACAGCTTACCTCATGAGGCTTGCCAGACGCCTAGTCCACCTCAAGCCATGGAATTGCTGTTGCTTGCCAATAATCAGACTGATGGTTGTGTGTAGCTGCTAATGATATTATGTTCTGGTCTTTCACCCTGACGATTGCAGAGTGGCTTGAGACCACCAATGGACAAACTTCTGGCAAAGCATCAACCCGCTGGCAGAGTGTTTGGGCGGCTAGGAGGTGCAAGAATACTTCTGACATTGAACTGAGGTACGAAAAGTACTTAGTCTAAGATCCTCTAATCCTATACTAAATTATACTAAATTTACTTAAGGCTTTTTGTCCCTTATGATCAAGGTCCTAAGTTTTATTATATCCCCCCGAGCGATAAACTCCTGTTGTAAATGCATTTTTCCAGTCAGTAGCTTTGATCCCATAGCCCATTTTCGAAAAAGTCGTGCGACAGCAACTCGATATTGAACAAATCCAGATCTCCAGGCATAGTAAACAAAGAATCCATACCATCTTGACCAGATGCCATTGACTCTCTTATCTGACCAGAGTCCTGGTCGTCTTGCAAAGGCATGACAAAATGGTTTTTGAGATACATCTCAGAATCTGGATTTTTCTCGGAGGCACCACCAGTCCCTGATCCTGAGTGTGAGGAGCCGATCTGAGTGGACTGAACCCTAGGAGTCAACAGTTCCCAAAGCCATACGGATTGGAAGCTGATGTTTGTCCCTTCATTAGAGTGCTGCCGGCGGTTTTCGTGGGCCAGTGCCTCCAGTTTCCTCAACGTCTCAAGCTAATCCATGTGTGAGTACTCATCTAAGATCCAAATAACAGGCAGCGTACCTTTTGGTTGACGTGAGGCCAAGTTACAGCAACATGGCTGAGAAACACATCACATTTATCCAACTCTTCACGGGCCCGTCTTGAGATTTTGGCATCCGCTGAGAACTGAAAGAACCACGACACAGTCGCAGCTGCAGCTACAAAGTCCGCCACCATCGGATCGACTATATCCATTAGATCCATAAACGACTGAAGAATCCGAAACAGGGATCCTGTGTGAAATAGCGCCATATCAACCCTCTGTTGAAGGAACAGACACGATGGAGGAACATCCCTGGAGGATCTGAGTAAGAATAAGTGGACGAATGGGTGGTTTAGCACGGCGTGGATGGCATGCCAGATTATTTGGCTAGCCATGAATGGATCCCAGTATTCGCGATGGGAAGATATTTCTGCTGTAGTTCTGCTTGGCAGAAGAGCCTTGGAGAGAAAATAGCTCGAATCGATTAGAGCTTCGTGCTCTATCATCTCGATATTCAGTTTTGTCTGCGTTGAGTCTGGTGACCAAGGCTTTTCGGTGACGCCTCGTCGCAGACCATGGAGGTGAAATCGAAGCTTTCCCCAAATCGACACAAGACGAATGTGAACGCCAATGATACCGGGGTCACTGCTCAGTATGGTTCTGGGTTGTGCTGTTTCTAACTGTGCGCGTTGTGGTATGGCTGTTGAGAGTGTCGATTGAGGTGCAAGGGGCTTTGGAGCGCTAATAGGGAATTGAGGAACTCCGGGCCCAAAAGCATCTGGTATCGTAGGAACAAAAAGCCGTTCTAGCATGAAAACACTCCAATGAGCTCGAGATACCGAGTCATCAGTTGAAGAAGGGGTGTTGTCAAACGAGAGGACTCGTAAGGCCTCTAGTCGTGCAGCAGTACCGGTAGTCATCCAGGCTCGCGCGAGTTGTTGGTCTAGAATCCCGATGAGCTCTTGAACTTCAGGTGAAGACACGTGTCTTACTGTTTAGATGCTTTAAAGCAATAAGGCAAAGGGATTGTGTGACTTCTGGTGATATATCCCCCTCAGAAGCCAAAACGGTCACGGCCTCCTCCGCTTTTCGAGTGTAGAAGTCTCTTGCAACTGTTCTTTGCCCATCGAAGAAGGGATGGGTAGATAACATCAGAGTGAGAGCCATAAAGCTCCAAAGCAGAAAGTCAGGGCCTTTAAGTAGTTGTTCCTCGATCTCATCTAATCTGAATAGTGGCAGAGGTTGGAGGTGAATCTTGGTTTCGTAGACTTTGACAAAGTGTTTGAGGGCCTCTTGGGTTGGTTGAGGTCTGAGGCACGTACTTTATGTTAGCTATGTGTTGTAACTACTTTAATTGACAAATGGTTACCACTGAAAAGCGCAAAGATACCAACCTTTCAAGTGAGAACTTTCGGTCTCCAGGCTCATGCTGAGGGATGTCTTGCGGCGGTAGTAGGGAAACAGGTAGTGTAGATCGGTCATGCGCAGCAGGATGCTCATTGGGTCTCATGGTTTGAGCGAGCTCTTCTGTCGTTCGTTTATGTGCCCTCGCTCTCTTAGACTTGGCACTGCCTGCGTGTCAATTCGCGGTGATCACTATGGATGGCATGCGTTCAACTCACGATGACTTGGTTTTTGCCCTTGGCAAGTAAGAACACGTGAACATCAGACGTAGGCAATACGAACAAGTAGGTCTTTCACCATCGCATTTCATCTTTCTGCGCCTACAAGGCTCGCAGGCGTGTCGCGTCAGTGGTTCCTGAGCTGATGTCATTATTGCTGTGTGTTCCGCAGGTAGAGGCTGCACGAATTGAGTGGGTACGGAATATGGAGGACAGTGAAATAAAGATGAGTCAGCCGTAGTTGTGGGTACGGAGAATGAGCAGGGGTCCAACAGACCAATCCTATGGTCTCGTCTCAGTGGTGACTACTTGTAGCCTAACGTGGACACACGTAAAACCAACCCATGAGAGTTAAGACTCAAGTCGCATTTGGTCTCCGGACAGTGGGCATGGAAAAAGACAGGGATCGCGACAAAGGCTACAAAACCACTTATAAGTTATATAAATCGTCAAATACGTCCTTACTGCAATGGTTTTCAAGCCTCCCTTCTCCTTCATTTCCAACACAAGATCCATCGCACTCCGTTTCTCAAAAGTTATTCCTCCATTTCGGCACAGGCACAATGACACAAACCAAGTACGTTGAGAACAACTGCGTTATCACCGATCGAGGCGGCATCGTTGAGAACATCCACCGCGTCCATGTCGCAGTCACAGACTCACACGGCAACATCCTCTACGCTGTTGGTAACCCCGCAAGGGTCACTCTAGTCCGGTCAGCAGCCAAGCCTGCACAAGCTCTCGCCGTCATCGAGACGGGCGGTTTCCAAGATGCAGGCTTTGATGAAATCGACCTTGCCCTCATGTGTGCGTCGCATAATGCCGAAGCAAGACATGTCGAACGTGCTAAAAGCATGTTGAGCAAGATCAAAGCGCAAGAGAGCGACTACCGTTGCGGTGGACATGCTTCGCTAAACCCTGCTGTTAATCAAGACTGGGCACAGAAGGGGTTGGATGTCACGGGAGGAATCTACAACAACTGCTCTGGCAAACACGCTGGCATGATGGCTGGCGCTCTCGCTCTAGGTGTCAGTGTAACAGATTACCACAGTCCATACCATCCGATGCAAGTTCAGGTTAAAAAGGTCGTCGAGGAGCTTTGCCCCAAGCCTAGTTCTGTCCAATGGGCTACTGATGGGTGTAACCTTCCCGCCCCTGCATTTCCCTTGTTCTACTTGGCGCATACCTACGCTGTCTTTGCCGCTGGTGCAGATTCTGCCGAGCAAGAGGCTTCACCGTCCCAGCGTACGAGAAATCTTGCCCGTATCTTCCGTGCGATGTCCAGCTTTCCGGAATTCGTGGCGGGAGAAGGACGTTTCTGCACCGACTTGATGGAGGTGTACAAGGGGCAATTGATCGGTAAATTAGGTGCCGATGGATGCTATGGAGTTGGTATACGTGAATCTGAGCAGACTCGAAGCGTGGGGGCACGTGGGTCGTTGGGCATCTCTGTCAAGGTTGACGACGGAAATCTTGATATCTTGTACGCCGTGGTGGTTGAAGTATTGGAACAGCTCAACATTGGGACGTCAGACACAAAGCAAGCTTTGGAAAAGTGGCACCACTTCAAGAGAAGGAACACGATGGATGTTGTTGTGGGCTCTGTCTCTTTCGACTTCAAGCTACAATCAGCTACCTAATAGAGACTTCCCATTTGAAAAATGGATGAGTGATAGGTACGAATAGAGTATATCCCAGGGATGAATGGTTGATAAGTGTGAGTGAGACGTGTGAGGCAGGTAATAATAGGGCTCCAGCACCAGCGCGGGAAATCGTAGTCATAAGGTCCAACTCATGGGAAGCAAATAGAAGTTCTTTATCGTTCAAAGTTTTCCTCGAAGGAGAGAGACTGTGGGACCAAGTAGAATGTGTCATGAGGTATAAGACAAGAGAAGACAAGGTAGATAATGATCAAAAACACAGTATTCTTCTCCGTTTCGGAGGCATGATGACCTGAAACCCATCCAAAATCATAGAAAGGGGGGATGGAGCGTCGGTTTTAGACTGGCCTACGACGCGCTGCCAAAAGCCCCTTCACATCCCCTGGCACTTTTGGCCGTGGAAGGAAAGACAAAATTGAAATGTCGTATCTCTTCCTGAGTGATTCGATTGTTAGCTCATTGCCTTTTCGTCGGTTGAACAATTCTTGTATTTTCTGGCCTATCTCTTGGTCGTAGACTTGCTGGGACTCGGGTTAACACTAGATTAAAGACTGGAGAAGACAAACTACTGCACCTTTGAAGGTGACTTATAAAAAGCTCCGAGTTCAAAGTTGCAACTCCACTGTGCAACTTTTATAGGGTCGTCTTCA
This sequence comes from Fusarium tupiense, assembly GCA_013364945.1. NCBI lineage: Eukaryota > Fungi > Ascomycota > Sordariomycetes > Hypocreales > Nectriaceae > Fusarium > Fusarium tupiense. Next base: position 68,056 of record JABEEO010000665.1, on the reverse strand, counting down.
TCCATAGCGAGTAAAACGTGTGTTATGCTGTATTATTACCACAGTATCAGTCATTGAGTAAGACAAAATAGAAAATAAGGATCATGGACATACAGGTTCATGATCGATGGCGTGCGGTCGGAGATAGCGACCGAAGCCTGCCAACATGACGCTGTGAAAGTTTGTGTATTCTGCGACAAATTCTCATAAACAATGTGCATCAGTTGGTTGAGGGTCGGCTTTCGTGTATGCGGCTCTACTATGGGGTTTGCCTCGGGCATAACCTGCGCGTTGGAGGCCATGTTTATGTTCAAGAGGTAGAAGGTCGTTCAGTTCACCTACTAAAGGCAGCTCTGAGAATAAAATGAAGGCTCTTGGATTACTAGAAAGACATACTGAAGAGTTAAGATGAAAGAAGATAAATAAGTGGCCGTAAGTCCATTAGGCAGCACTTGTCGGCTGAGCGCTGGTAACTGGCTGGCCTCTGCTGGCCTGCTGACATCCCCGCACCCAATTACGCGGGAGTTCATGATCGAGGTTCTTGACCATCGAGAAGGTTGAAAATGAATAAGCTTAGCTAATCTCTCAGAATCGGAAGCAAAACTAGATATATATAGAAGGAAAGTTAACCTTGGGTATTCATAAGCTCTTCTGCTCTTAACCTCCATGACACGGTGGAGATTTATTCCCGAGCCTCAACTTCCCGGATGAAGTGTTGGTTGACTCAAGGCAACAGCTACGGGGCAGTATGACATAGTTCGAAATGAAGGAACTGGAGATGTGAGTAGCAGACATATAAATCCATAGTCACTGAATATACACGGCGATGAAGCTCGTCTATAAAAGCATTATGATACCTAGAGCAACGGCCATGATAGAGATTGTGAACTCCGACGACAGTTTGATAGCTCCACTACCGTATCCAATGTTAGATGAATCATTCCCAAAGCCCACGGTGCGTAACCAAACAGGTGTCTCATCCTCAAGACTGAGCGAATCTGAATGGTATGCATCGATAACCCCAGAGACACGAATCTGTATAAAGCCATGTGCACCAGGGCTACCTGTTTGAGGCCCTGACCACTCAGTCGTCGCGTTAGGCCACACATATGGGCTTGCAGAAAAGACAGCGTTCATAGTCAAGTTCGCTGTCTTGTCATCGAACAAGACACTAATATCGGGCCATCGAAAGTCATCCCAGTCCTCCACCTGCCAAGATCGGTACTCCTCTATACCAACTCTATAGTCACCGCTTAGCTCGGTGGTGTTGCACACTGGCATGGTGAGGTTTAGACTTGACGAGTAGGATTCTGGGATGTTGCGTTGAAGTAGCGCACTGATGTTGTAAGCTCCTGATTTGGTCTGGGTGGTGGTGAAGTTGAAAATGTCTGGGCCTTTTCCCTTTTGGGGTCGCCAATAACCATCTGGGCTTGGACTGCATAAGGGTTAGAAGATTTGATACAAACAACGCATGAGAGGCGGTTGACTGACTGGACAGAATATAAGGGAAATTGCAGCCCCCCAGGTTGAGATGAATACGTAAAATCGGCACCCAGAGAGGATACATTGAACCCCGCTGAGGATTTTGGGATGAGCGTCAGCCAGAAAATAACAGAGTTAATCCCAGCATTCCATTTTCCTTTCTCAAGGATACTGAGAATAGCGTCGTATTTAACAATTTGGGTCGAGTTCTTTAGCTCAGGACACAGATTGTCTGTGTAGTTGGGGCCGAAGATGGTCTCGTTCCAGACGTCTCCAAAGATGGGTTTCAGTTCGACTTCTGCGGTCGCGTTGTAGTACCTAGCGCGAGATCATTTAGTCTAGTCATCATAATCTATTACCGCATAAAACTCACGATCCGACCCATTGATAAAAGTCGCCGAGGCCTGTGACGTTGCGAGGACGGTAGTTTGTCGAGTTGTCATAGTTTTCGTCGTCTTTCGCGAGGCATAGCGTCAGCAGACAGAACAGGACTGCATACAGCTGCACTATTCGATTAAGGCCCGCCATATTCACTCATGGCTTGTATGTAAAGTACTGAGTGAACTTGCGATGGATGCAGGAACAAGGCGAGTTATATCCGTCATCTCCCCAGTATTGGATGCGCCAAGGTGGTACGGTTCATCTCGCTTAGCCTGTTCTGTGGGCATTCAGCCTGACTTTGATGTATCCAATTGGTGCCAAGCGGACGATAATCCACTTAACGGCCAAGGAGCCGGCTTGGCTGTCAGCGGACATAACCGACAAGTCAACCATCTCATCTCGTCATGGGGGCAAAGGGGAAGCAAGAGAGCACAGAACATTTCGTACTAGGGAATAAACAGACTTGAATAAAATACATAAGCCTTGGACAGTATCTGTTTGACACCTTAGATGTTTTCTTGCTCAAGGAACTATTGTAATCATGAGACCTGCTAAGCTGACAATCAGCGACTTGGAGCTCGTTTCAAGGCCATTCATTCCCTGGTGAATCAATCATATGGAGAGGCATTGTCATATCGGAAATGTAGTCTGACAAAGAGAGTTCCCTTTCCCCTCCTCAACATAAAACAAAACAAGGCGTCATACTCTACGCCCAAACACAGCAACAAACTCAATAAAAAGTCAACTCATCATACAACTGCATCCATACACCTTGATAGATACTCAAATGAACAAGTGACCTCAATGCACAAGCAGATGTCACCTATATAGAAGGAAGATCCGCCCAGGCCAACTTATTCCATGCTACCCAACCCTGCACCATCTCATCTCCAGCATCAGTCACTATGGAGTTCAACATCAACCGCGACTTCAGGATTTTAATGAGAGGCAAGCCCAACCGACCCGACGCCGATAACTTTGACATAGAGAGCAACCGCCCCCGATCCCTTCTTCTAGACAAGGTCATGCAAGGTCGACCCAGGGCATCCAACTGCAAGCTTCTCCGCCTCCCCGCCGAGATCCTTGCCAAGGTCGTTGACTCGCTAGACGACGCGACATCGCTGGAATCCCTGGCCGAGGTCAACAGCGACTGTCAGCAACTTGCTTGCTGCTCTTATTTCGCACGAGTAACTTTCGACTACAGCCTCGAGGCAAAACGACTTGCATTCGATCTCGTGGAGGACAAAAAGGCTAGATCCATGCGTGGTTTTTGCATTCGCAAAGTTATATGGGCACCTGACCCGCAACATGTCGCAAACAATCATCGAGAGCTCTATGAGGCTTTCTACGACGAAGAGGTTGAACCAGTCACCGACGAACAAGAACAGGTTCTCTATGATGAAGCGTGTGCGGAGTACGTCGAGGCGCGTGCAGCTACCGTTGAGGCCATTTCATCGCTACCCAATCTTGAAACCCTCATCTGGAAAGATGAGTTTTCTCTGGATAAAAAGTTTTTCGAAAAGATAACGCGCTGCTCGGCGCGACATATTGAGCTGGACGGGCCAGCGATTGATGACGCGTGGTCTTTGACGCCACCTCTTACGCCTCCGACTTGGCCGCTTAGGTCTCTCAAGCTGGACGTTAGTTTGGCACATGACAAATGGAAAGAGATTAAAAATAAAGGCGAGACGGGAACGCATCCGATGACGAGATTTTTCTCAACTTTGTTTCATCTCTGCTCGCCTACTCTTGAGTCTCTGACGTGGACTTATTCGGGAGAAACCAGAGATGATGACGTCCATGTTTCGATCGGAGAGACAGCTGTGTCATTTCCTCGCCTGCGATACTTGAAACTCCGATGCGTCAAGCTCGACAGCGTTGCCATTTCGTCTTTTCTCGCGGCGCCTCTCACGTCTCTTGACTTGGACGAGATGGTACTGACTAATCCCTCGACCTCTACTTGCGAGCCTTTACGAGATCTTGAGGACGTTGCTGTTTCTCATCCGCCAACAAAGGTTTCAGCTTGTGAGCGGATCGCAGACTTCATCTCGCAACACACGGGATTGCGCAAGCTGTATTTCCAAGAGAACCTGGAAAGTATTAAGTATCTGGATAATATCATTCTCCCCACACTCAGCCGCCTTGATTTCGGCAATCTCAAATCTTTATACCTCGCATGGGGAGAAACTCAAATCCCCGACGAGTCCCTCCAAATGATTGCACGACTTGCTTCTCTAGAACAACTGAGTCTCCGTGCTGGAAGACCTTGCGAATGGAAATACTACTGGGATGTAGATCACGACAAGCTCCGTCATCACCTCCGCCCGCTCCAAAGACTCACCAAGCTGGCATTGACCCACGACACGTATCCCGTTGACGTGGATAGCCTGCCTTCCGGATTCTACTACCACTGTCCCATACCACCCGAGTCTGTGGAGAAAGCCAACGCGAGACCCGAGCTTGATAGGGAAGAGATGACTGGCGGAGTGGAGGAATACACGACGAGATGGGAGAGGACCCATCGGAACCGTATGCTTGATCAGGCGGAGCAGTACGCTGCCATCTTTCCGAAACTTACGTGGATGTTTTGTGGGCAGCGGCCGATGGGGTTTGTGAGAATGTCTGAGGGACAAAACGGGCTTCCAAAAGCAGTCCCTTTGACCAAGGGGAGGGATCAGTGTCGTACATATCTAGAGGCAATTTTTAGAGCCTCTGACTAGATGGCCAGTGACCTCACAGTAACCATTGATTGATATGAGTAATGGACTTGCTGAAATCTGCGAGACTTTGTCAGGACACTCTTGGTAGTGTTACTATTCTCTGATATTGAATGAGCTGCTTACAAAGTATGAATCTGCCTTTTGAGAATCCCGCTACTATCCCTTGAAATTTGTGGCTACCCTAGAAAGAGCGCTTTTCTCTGCTAAAGAATGCATAGCCACAAACAGTTCAGCAGTCCCTGCGATTTCATCGATGTAAATAATAATTACAAGACAATTACAGATTTATTGATATTGAATAAGTATGATTTTTGTCACAGAGGTGAAGTTGCAAGTAAATCAAGTGCACTTCTAATATTACCTGGCAAAGACAGGTAATCTCATCCCATCATATCGGGGAGCGTATATGGAAATTTAGCAGCAGTTCAGAAAATCAAATCGCGCAGTTTGTACAGCCAATGAATTATATAACCCATCTCGTGCGTAAGAAGAAACTATATACTCGCTATTGCAGATTTGTGATTTAATCTGGGTAGAAGTTGGACTGGGCTAAGGTACTGGACATTGAAGATAAGCGATAAGATAAGATAAGAAGAGTCCATTCTCCATTAGTGTAACAATTTTTACGAAAAGAATTAAAGGACGCCAATCTCATTCAGCTCCCAGTCTTGAACTGTTTTGATCAACGTCAAGATGCAGTTGGACATTCTTTAATTGAGATTGCGAACCGGCATGTTGGGCCACCTAAGTCAACCCCTGCTCATATATGCTGCACTATCTCAGATGAGCACTAGGAATCAATAGTTCTCGGCGCGACATCTCCCGATACAACGTAGCACAAATACGATACATCAGACCCCGAATCTCCCATCAATCAAACACATGGGGAATTCGAAATCAGAGACCCATGGCAACAATCTCACAGAATCCACAACAACAAGATCCTTCGACAATTCCGACCTATGATTTGCTACCAAAGGATCCAATCGTTAGCGCATGCTCTGCGCCGAGGCTAGAACCCTGCTCTGGACCAGGTAGACGGTTCGAGCAGTCGTACCGAAATCTTGGTACCTGAGCAGTCGATCAGTGGGTTGAGGGATCCATGCTGAAGATTCTGGGCCGCAAGATCTACTACGAAAAGAGGGGAGGCCTATCTCTAGACTATATATTGTATGTCACTGTTCCTCGGAGGTGGACGTTTCCAGTTGGACCGGGGCATTAGTTCCGCGACTATCTAACAGCGTACTAGGTATCTGTAAACAGCTATCTTCCTTAGACTACAAAGATACCCAATGTCAGGTGAGCAAAGTCACATGCTGATCAGATCCGCCCATCTCCCGACGATTCGCGATGTAACACCAACAGGCCTCACCTATCGCTGATCACCCTCCGGTAACACGCGTTCCCGAACATCGGGTCCCAAGATGCACAAAGTGTAAGTCCGGGGCAGTACGGAAGTCAAAGCGCAGCAAGGGTCCTCTGCGAGATTTACTTCCTCGGGAGGCGAAAAAAAAGAGAAACTTGCAATGGAGACTAGCGGAGTTTCGCATCTCCCCGGTGGAAACTAATGTACCTAGACCTTAGTGTGAACTCTGTTGATGAAAAAGCCACGAGATGGAATGCCTGCCACGTTTTTGTCTCAAGGGAGAAGGTCGTTAAACCAGCCCTACAGAAACAGAGTAGAATAGCGGTTTTAACTGAGGATGCCACGTTTTCGTGACAGTTGTTTCGTGGGATGTTATGCATGTTTTGCAGGCTGAGGAAGGGGATTTTATTAGCCACTGCACTAGACTACCGGGGGTTAGAGTCTATCGACATGGACGAGTCATGAAGGTTCCATTCTCATCGCGCCCGCAAGATTAGATTGAGGGCGACTCAACACCAAGAGCGCCACTGTGTACGATGAATAATGTCTTTTTCTCGGCATCAGTTCTGGTGTCGGCAGTATCTGACTCAATGATGTTGTATACACGTGGGCATTAACTCAGTTGTGATGCTCCTCAGAATGCCGGCCAGAGACTGCCAACGAGGCAGAAAGTGTAAAGGCCTGCCATAAAGAACATACTCAAACGTGGCATACGTGTTCGCATTGAAGAACTCAATCTCTTAATTTTATCAACAGCATCAAAACTTCGTCATACTCTTAACCAAACCTCCCAGCTTTGACTCGCGATGATCTCTACAGACGCCGCAATTCTTCGGATCGTGCCAAGTTCACCGTTCTCACTACCCGGCATCCTCGGCATTTCCTCCGGCGAGATCCAAAACGATACTATGCCTAACAATACTTGTTCCAGTTAGAACCCCAATCTCACCAAAATCACAGGGGGTGGTGCACTGTTGACTCGTGCTGGGAAAAAACAAGGCAAACAGGTACAATTACTAAACAAATGCTGGGCATCAAGGCGCCAGCGTGTTAGCGTCGTCTCACAAAATCATAGCGTTCAGATACACAACGCCCGTGAGTAAAAAGTATGTTCTATTCAGAGAATGAATGTAATTTGTATTGTGCTTTGATGCTTGGCTGAGTCAAACCGTTGGGCGAACAGACGGTGGGAGATCTACGGCGGGACATCGCGAGCATCTTGATCATAAATGACTGAAAAGAAATACCAAGACACTAGAAAAAGCCCAATCTAAAGTAAGGGGGCAAAGGATCCACGATTTCCCGTGATCTGCAGCAGCTGTGAGTTGGAGTAAGCTTAGCGGGGTACCCAATGACTCGGTCAATTTTACACCGACAAGGCTTCAGGGGATTGGAGCCCAATGCGATAAATAAGGCGGCCGATTTGCGAATATCTGAGTTTGTGAGCAAGGATTTGGGCCTGAAACTGTGGTGATGTGATTTTTGACGCCTAGAAGCGACTGTCTTTCATCATCTGGGGTACAGCAATGTCTCACTGATACCCTCATGATGCAAAGACACTACCTCTCATTGTTCATGCAAACACTCTTGGCACACGATATACCCATTGAAGCCATAAATATCCATTCTCATGATTCAGGGTTCACCCATGAACATACTTTCTTAGCTGTTTGTCCATCTCATCTGGCCTCCCAGTCTAGCTCCCCAGCCTAGTCTCGGGGCGACAGAGATACGAGAGACCTTTTCAACCACTCATAACACACTACGATGAACCCAGACTTGCTCATCCTTTTATTTTGTCTCCCACCGTGTTCGGCATCTAGTTAGCTCCTCACACCGTTAGGTCCCAACGCAAGCCACTTCAGCCTCCAATGGTGATCGGCAGTAGAGCTAAAACAGGGGGCTTTTTCGTAGCTAGTCAGTTTACTACCGAGACTACTGCAGATTCTGCAAGCCTGTTTCTTAAATCCAAGCAAGGAGCCTGTTCACTTTTCTTTTTTCCACATTCCTTTTTCAGCTGTTGAATTATCCGTTTACAGCAGCTGTTATATCCTTTCTTTATTGTCTTTTGTTGGTTTGACGTCAAGATGACAGGAAGAGGCTTCCTCGTCCCCGACAACTATGTCGACGATCTTCCCAATGAGACCGACATGAACATCGCCTCCATCGCCTGGGGCTTGTCGCTGGGCATCACGCTCTTTAACATCGCAAAGGCGATTCGACAGACGAGATCTGCGTGGAATCGAAGGAAGAGGGTCACCAGTTACATTGCGTTGGTTTGGGCCGAGATCATCTCGAGTTTTATCTTAGGTGTTATGTGTTGGTTTTATCTTCGGGGTGATATTGAGCCGAGCATGCAGTTTTTCTTCTTCATCAGTAAGACCCCATGATACTGAAGGGTTTGGAGTACTTACTAACGGGGTGTAGTTGTCTGGTGGTCTACGCAGGTCCAATGTCTTATCCAAATCATCATCAACCGAGTTTCGCTGTTGATGGTTGTTCGATCCAACGGTACCAAGCTGAAATGGCTCTGCTTCCTTATCCTGCTGGCTGTCAACATCAGCGTGTTCTGCATCTGGGTCCCCGCTCGATTGCAGATTAGCGAGGGCTATATCCACCTGAACAACATCTGGGATCGATGCGAGAAGGTCATTTTCGGTATTATGGATGCTGCTCTCAACGTCTACTTCATCTATGTCGTCAAGCAGCGACTTGTTGCCAACGGTCTGCATAAGTATACCCGTCTGTATCAGATGAACATATTCTTGTGTGCTATCTCCATCGCTTTGGATGTACTTCTCATCTGCATGATGTCTCTGCCCAACGGCTTTGTGTAAGTCCATCACCAGCCAAGAGTGTTTACCCATACTGACTTTCTCTAGTTACATTCAGTTCCATCCCCTCGTCTACCTTCTCAAGCTTCACATTGAGATGAACATGGCCGATCTGATCGGAAAGGTCGTTCGCGCCGGTAACAACGACCAACGCGGCGGCCACGACTACTCCTCACGATCACGAACGACGGGAACATCGCGACCTCACGGCACACGATTCGGTCAGACTCTTGCCAGCGCTCATCACCGAACACATATCGAACTCGGTGAGGAGGATGAGTATGAGCTCAAGGAGCGTGAGAAGATCGAGGGTATTAAGAAGACTGTCGTCACGCAGATTGTGCATCAGAATCAACAGCAGGACGATGATAGTGAATCGACTGCTGAGGAGCATAACGATCGTGCTGTTAGCGAGGCCAGCTCGACTAAGCATTTGCATCAGCGGAATTATAGCGGTGTTTAGGCAAGGCATTTCAGGTAGAGGAATGATACACGCGAGGGATATACCCAATAGAATATTTATATAGATTTTTTTAATGTTAATGAATGGCTAAATGCTTATTGACCTTCACGTCTGTTCACTATTGATGTCCCTTGATGCCTCGAAATGATGCAGTTGATGAGCAATTGAACTGTTGACACCTTTTGGGCCATGACTTTTGATGAAGATAACGGAATCACTTGGTGCAGGTGAACTCACGGATCTCTCCGACCCCGCCGAGGTAACCGTAGCACCCGAAAGCTTCGCCGAACGATTCAAGCCACGTTCATCCCAACAATCAATAAATCAAGCTAATCTAGTCAGGACGTTGCAGGATTCTAGGCAACCAGACTCAAAACTCTCTTAGTAAAACAGGGTCTACCCTCCATCATGACTCTCGCCGCGCGTCCCGTGATTTTAGCACTGAACTAAAAGATCTAAGCTATTTTCTCCCCGGTCCAATCGTTTCGGTAGTACAAAGCCTCATTGAGCTGAGGTGCTTATTGGTCGGGTTACGATGTACGCTGGATACGCTGGGATACGCTGCTTACATACGCTGGCGTGTGTGATTGGTCGATTGGGATTATTTGTCAATTGAGATGAGTGTTGAGGCCGTAAAAGAAGGTATCGCCAACTGAGGCTATGCTGAGGGCATTGTCGCATACGCAGATTTGCGCAAGATTGCAAATCTGCGGTACATGTAGACGCGATGAAAAATCAAGGAATTTCTCTATAAAGGCTCGAGATGGCATTATCTCCAATCACAATCTTTATATCTCACCACTAGCTCTCGAGACACTGGTACTCAAACTATTTCGCCTTTCACTCTAGCATAACAACTCTTCAACCCTTTCAGACAACCCCCATAATTAATCACCAATCAACAAAATGGGCCTTTTCAAGACAGCCGATCTTCGTGAGGAATGCGAAAAGAGCGCTCGTATCCTCAAGAGCTTCGTCGGTACGTACCATCAACTTCTCTTCGCCATCTTCACCACCAGCTAACAAACAACAGACAAGAATAAAATCCCCACCAACGTCATCAGCAACGCCAAAGGCCTCGCAATCTTCACTGGCTTCCGCGCAGGAATGTACTTCGCCGGCGCAGGCGGCTCAGGTGTTGTAATCGCCCGTCTCTCCGACGGATCATGGTCTTCACCCTCTGCCTTCTCCGTTCGCAGCGGTAGTGTCGGTCTTGTTTACGGTATAGACGTCTACGATTGTATCTGTGTCCTCAACACCCAAGACGCAGTCGATGCTTACAAGAAATCTGAAGTCAATCTTGGAGGTGCCGTCGCTCTTGCAGCTGGACCACTTGGGGGGAACGTAAATATGGGAGAGGTGAAGCCTGTGTGGACATACACGAAGTCTCGTGGTATCTATGGTGGTTTGACTGTGGATGGGACGGTTATCAAGGAGAAGAGAGATGTTAATGCTGAGTTCTATGGAGCGGGGCTTTCGTCGGCGCAGATTCTGGAGGGCAAGGTTAATGGGGGTTGGTCACCGAGGATTGTTGAATTGTTGGAGGTTGTCAAGACGGCGGAGGGGAAGAGTGCTGATAAGAGTGTTTTGCAGGGGATTAGCACTGAGCCTACTCCCGGTGACTTGACGGAGTAGATGACGGGGAATGCTCCGGTGGTGTTCGAATCGGATCTTCTTTAGATAGACGTGGAGAATTGTTTACCTTTCATATAGACTAATTGGATACTTGAAACAACTCTTTATGTCTATAATGAACCATGTCGTGTGACATTTGGCTGTCACCCCAAGGCATGGTCAGAAAATCTTTACCGTGGAACCTACCCCTATGACCTAAAATATCTCTGTATGCTCTTGGTGAAGAGTGGTGTAGTGGTATCTACCTATAACCTACAAACCTTCTAAAATCCGAACCTAGAATCCTAAAATCTCTTCCCTGCACCACTCTTCGTTTTTGCAGGTCGCGTGTTCGAACTCAGGGTGAACCTCCCATTTAGTCTAGAGGGCCTTTCTTGCCACGCTAAACTTTTACTCCGACAGACTGTTCATTATCATAGAGCAGCTACCCAACGTGACAACACTTCGACTTCCATGTCTCACCACCCATATGCACATAAGTACACTCGACACGAATGATCGGCCATAAGAATGCATTTGTACAAGGAGAGATGGAGAGACAGATGAAGCACATTTTGGGATGTCATGTATCACTAATCAACTGTATCTTGGTGCATAAGTGTCACCTATCAACGCAAAAAGCAGTAAGAAATACCACGTTCTCCGCATTCTGAATTTTGCATGGTGCAGGGTGAGCTGGCGGCCAAATCAGGCACCTGTCTATGCTCCCTTGATCAGTACGATTATCATGCAAACATAAGGAATTACTCAGTATAAGTCGACATGGGGGAGTAGGACTGTCAGTACATGACATACAGTAAAGTTTTAACTGATTCTAATACTAATTACGGAGGATTTGAGATGGTAGAAGAGGATCGCCATTCATGATTACTCAGAAGTCGGAAGTGGCAAGTTACACCATGGTCGCATCAGCGACTCTATCAAGCAACCTACAGAACAATGCAGCATTATGGTCAGCTCAATGCTTCCCAACAAGTTCCTTCCCAGTTCAATGAAACACATGCAATTTATTTCTTCGTACACATTTCCAATCCCAACAATCGTCCGCCCCAATAATAACACGGGCATTATCGGAGCAGCAATCTCCTCGGGATCAGCGGAACGACGTTTATATTGTGTAAGTCAATGCATCCATGAAACCACGACCTTTCAAGATATCCATTCTTCGCCGCGCTCCCCCAGAATTAACTACACGGCGACCGCCGCATCGCCGCACGCCTTATCAATCTGCGGGCCGCACCACGCCGCAGCGGCAGAAATGTGGACTATCAGGCTATTACGCCGCCACGGACTTTTTCGGTAAAGCCTCTCCGGCAATTCTCCATGGGCGGTAGATCTTGGTGCTTTGATTCTATTGGTTGAGGTATGGGTATTGTATGTGAGACGATATACATCATGGTGCAGATATCATGAAGCTCGTGCAGATGCGGGAGACCTCGGTGACTCGGACTGCAACGCTGGATGAGATAAACAGTCAGTGCTTTGTATCCATGTACTGATAGTAAATTTTGTATAAATATGATGGTGTCGTGCTCAAGTTTGGTCTCACTCATCATCTCACAACTTCATCGCAAACACCAATCTCAACAACTACCATCTTAAACACTTCATCATGGCTATCACCAAGTACAAGGCCGCTGCTGTCACCTCCGAGCCTGGAGTAAGTTCCAACACTTCATCACCTTGAACGTCACTAACGATATCCAGTGGTTCGATCTTGAGGGTGGTGTTCGTAAGACCATCGACTTCATCAACGAGGCTGGTCAAGCTGGATGCAAGCTCGTCGCTTTCCCCGAAGTTTGTAAGTCTCATATCACTCCTCCCTTCAGCTTCATCGCTAACACCTCTAGGGATCCCTGGATATCCCTACTGGATGTGGAAGGTCACCTACCTCCAATCCCTCCCCATGCTGAAGCGCTACCGCGAGAACTCCATGGCCGTCGACTCTGAGGAAATGCGCCGCATTCGTCGCGCAGCCCGCGACAACCAAATCTATGTCTCCCTCGGTTTTTCCGAGATCGACCACGCAACTCTCTACCTCGCCCAAGTCCTCATTGGCCCCGATGGTTCCGTTATCAACCACCGTCGCAAGATCAAGCCAACTCACGTTGAGAAGCTCGTCTACGGCGATGGCTCCGGCGACACCTTCATGTCTGTCAGCGAGACTGACATCGGTCGTGTTGGACAGCTTAACTGCTGGGAGAACATGAACCCCTTCCTCAAGTCTCTCAACGTCTCTGCTGGCGAGCAGGTTCACATCGCTGCTTGGCCTGTCTATCCAGGAAAGGAGCGTCAGGTTGCTCCTGATCCTGCTACCAACTATGCCGATCCCGCTTCTGACTTGGTCACTCCCGAGTATGCCATTGAGACGGGTACTTGGACTCTCGCACCTTTCCAGCGATTGTCTGTTGAGGGTCTCAAGATCAACACTCCCGATGGTGTTGAGCCAGAGACTGATCCCTCTGTTTATAACGGTCACGCTCGTATCTACCGCCCTGATGGTAGCTTGGTCGTCAAGCCTGAGAAGGACTTTGATGGTCTTTTGTTTGTTGATATTGATCTCAATGAGACTCACCTCACCAAGGTCCTTGCTGACTTTGCTGGCCACTACATGCGCCCTGACCTGATCCGCCTTCTGGTTGATACTCGCCGCAAGGAGCTCATCACTGAGGCTGATGCCAATGGCTCTATTGCTACTTACACTACGCGTCAGCGCCTTGGTCTTGACAAGCCTCTGGATGACAAGAAGGGTGAGCAGGAGACCCCCGAAGTCGTCTGAATTGGGGACGACCTGGAGACAGATGTCTCAGTGAGATAGTTCCTCCTTGTGGTGGACGGATGTAGGATAGATGTATTGGATATAAATTGAAATCTCAAATATGCATGATGCCATCGCTGTTGCTTCTACCTAGGTGGTCTTGTTGTGAAGTGAGGCGTTCATAGAGCAAGAATTGTAACACTAGACTTCGCTTAAGGAGCCACTCATATAAGCCATTCTCCCAACACATAGTTCTGCGACTAGCGAAAGATATATCGGGTATGTCTCATCGGGTTATGCGGTAATGGTATCCTCTAGAGTAACGTCCATGCTGGTCCGTAGTTAGCTGATGGTTGGGAACGGAGGTAATAATAAGTCAGGCCCTGAGAGGTCTTTTCAAAATTTAAACTTAGTGCCAGGCAACAAAAGGGGAATCGTATACCTAGTTGTCATTCATCATCTGTGTTCGCAGCATAAAGCTTAACCTTATAGGCCGCAGATATCCGCATTGTAGGACTATACGTCTTCGGGCGAATTTGCCACAATAAAACCTCCATTGGGGCAACCCTCAGAACATTTGCGAGGAGTGTTGTAAAGGCACTTCTCAGCATAGAAACTAGCAGCAAGAAAGAGAAAAATAGTAGCTAAGTTGACTTGCTATATTTTACCTATATATACCTTAGTTTAAGTTTTAGATTACTAATAAGAATAAAGACAAAAGGGAGCTATAAAGGTTTATAGTAAAAAGGATAAGACACTATACACAGATAGTATTATCTGAAGAGGAGAAATTTACTATCCGTACATGGTGCCAGCTTTGAGTCCACGTTATCATCCAATAAGATCAGGCCGCGTGGCCTAATGGCTAAGGCGCTAGATTTCGGTCCTCAGCAACTGATCCCTCTAGAGATTCCAGGTTCGACTCCTGGCGTGGTCGATTGACACGGCTGATTTCTTTTTCTTTTTTCTGTCTCTTTTTTACCTCATGATTTAGATTAGATTTTCTTATATTTATGTCCTTCAATTGAATTGGCAATAGTTAATATGGGTAGTGTACACATATCGAGCTTTGAGAATGTCCATCCTCCCTTGATAAATCTCCACCCTCTGAGAGGAATGCGGCAGCAATTATGACGCGACATATTGGCAGTAAAAGCTGCATTGGGGGTTAGACATGTCTTGGAGTCCCTCACCTTAAGTTCTGTCCATGCCCAGCTTATTTGAAGAGATGGCCGTCTTGCCAAGGACGCCATTTCTCACCTTTAACATATAAGCTTTTTCCCATTCCCTCCACCTTATTCTTATCACGATGAAAGTAACGTTCATCATCGTGGCTTGTTCTGTAGCCTCAGTATCTGCTCGTTACTTACAGATCCGCGAAGAAATCGGCAGCTGTCATAACCGAACCGACGCGCGAAGAGATGCACGCGCCGCGGGGTGCATGAACGTCAGCAATTACGATATCAGCGGAACACTATGCAATCCGTCCGGTTGCAATTGTGATTGGGGATGTATTGAGAGTGATGGGGTCTATGATACGTGGAGATCACATACATGCCCCAACAGAGTAGGAGTAAGTTATTCCGCTAGAAGATCATCAATTCATCATCACAGCCGGTGGTCTAACATGAGATTTCTACAGAGCGATGTGTGTAGTGAAGACTAGGCTTTTGTTTTCTTGTTTTGCCAGGAATGGAACAAATCGGGATTGTGTCTGAGATGGAATGCTACTAGACGCCGTTGAGCATGTTGACTGTGGAGGTGGAGTCATAGATCAAGATTAGTATAATTTGCAGTTGAGACTTGTGGCTGAGAGCTTTAATTAGCGGATAGAACTTAGTATAATTTAAGCTTATGAAGAAAAGTGTTCCTCATTGAGATTGGCATGAAACAAGTGCCCTCATTATCCATCCGTTGTCCTTGAATAGCCTTATAACTAGAATAAAATCTCGCCTCCCAACATACTCCCGCCAGTCTTTGGAATCTTCAACAAGCCAAGCCCCACTAGATCCTGAGCCAGCCTCGGTACAAGCCCATCGCACCCTCTCGCCACCATGATATTAACACTAACAGGCAAGCTCTCATTGCGACCGGTGATATCGCTGAACTGCGACACCTCGCCAATCGGATACACACTATCCGGTGCTTCACTAAAGATGGAAATCCTGCTCAAGGACCATCCAAAAGGAACGCTCGGAGGATCCAGATAGACATCGCGACGGCTGAAGATCCCTGGGCCTTGAGTGTACAGCAAGATGCCAGAAGAGCATCTTTGTGAGTCATTGTCTTTTGGAAGAACGTTGTGGTTGAACCAGTCCATGAAGATGGTTTTGTTACGAATGGCGTCGTTGAGGATGGCGTCGGGCTGGCTTTCACCCCATGCCCATCGTGCGCTGGGCGCTGGATCTACGTAGGGCGTGCGGCCATCATGAGCGGCTGCAAGATTCTCTAATTAGTCATAGAGTCTAGTTGTCTTGTATATATCTGCACGTACCAGCATAATCTTTAAAGAACGGCTCTTTGACTAAAGCAATCTGTTGCTTGGTGATGAGAGCAGCGTAGGTTACGTTCAGTAATTCCGTCAAGGGAGTGTTTCTAACGGACTTCGGCCCTGCTGAAGCCCAGTGCTGGCTAATGTCATACTCGGTGATATTGGTGGCAAGAAAGTCAGCGAGATCGTTGGCAAATTGGTGTAGCATTACACCCTCCGGTGTATCGTTGGCCGGAAACCCCGCCGTGTAGATCGTTCGTGGGTACTTCACTCTCTCCTTTGAAAAGGTCGTGTAGTTCTTCTTGTACATAGCGGCCTGTGCAGCTGCCCAGATCTCTGGATCGCGAGTCAGGAAACCCGCCGTGTCCATCTTGGGCGAAAGCGGCATCACGTTGTCCAAACTGACAAGACCATGAGTAGGTCTATTACCGAAAACACCTGAAACTCCAGCAGGGCCACGGATAGAGCCTCCGGTGTCACTACCAGCAGCAAGGTCTAGCCACGGATAAGTCGCTATGGACGCCCCGGCTCCCGACGAGGATGACGAGGGGCCTTGGTAACCATCTCCGCGTGGATTGAACGGCGCAAGGTACGAGACCCAATCTGCTGTTGGATTCTCACCATTCGCAAACTGGGAGAGCTTCTGCGTCCCGACGACGACGGCTCCGGCGTCGATTAGATTCTGGATAGCTGGTGCTGTCTTGTTCGCCGCGGGATACAGGTTATACCAAGCACGATTGCCTCGCGAGCCTTTTACACCTTTGAGGTTATATAGGTCTTTGACTCCTACTCGAATTCCCGCTAGAGGTTTTTCCTTTGTGCGAGTAAAATACAAGCGAGATGGAACTCCAATGGAGAGGGAACTGCTACCCGGAGCATGCGCTGAGAGAGTCTGAAAAGTCCCATCTGGAGATTGGATAAGTGATTCCAGAAAGCTGCCGGAGAAGTCATCGTAAAGCCTATACACTTGATGGAGGCTTCCTCTGTATGGGTCCAAGAAGTAGGGTCCTGAGGGAATTTCGGGAGCTTTGTTCCAGCAGGCAACAGCTGACTTGATGCCATTATTGAAGGTAGTCGTTGTTGATTTACAACTAGGCGACTTCAATAGCACCACCAGTTCAGAAAAGGCAGGTTGCCACACGTCATCTTTTTGCGCCCAGCTTGAGAACACTTTGGACAGATCCTTTTGAGCAGTTTTATTGCCAACAATAGTAACCGGCACAAATACCAAAGAATCCGAAGCGATGGTGGCTGGGATGAGGCTTTTTGGTAACGTTTGTTGCAGCGATGGCGATAAGAAATAGTTTGTCCCGTTTAGGCTCACGGATATACCACTGGGACGGAGAAGCTCTGCCACCGCTGGGAGGGCTAGGCTTAGTAACGCGAGAAGCCGCATGGCGAGTAATAAAGAACTGTAAATACCGCAAAGCGACTGACAAGAATGTGTGAAGTTGCAAAATGGAACTTCAATTCTTATAGGACAAATAGATCGTCGGTCAAATAAATGCCGTGAAACTAGGATGCTGATAGGTATTTTCCCTCATGGGTATGTCGGATCAATGCTACCGTTCATTTCTATTACATAAGGTCGAGCGATGCAACATTGACAGTGTAGATCTTGACCTCATTGAGTATACTTTTGATAAGGTTGCATCTTGGCATTGAACTAGCTTCAATTGAGCGGGTAAAGAGAGATAAGAGACTTATAGTAAGAGGCAAGCATATCCCTAGTTTCATCGTACAGTGTGTCTTAAATTGAGTCATTTTACTACTGGTTATGCGCCGCATGTAGTATGGCTTTCGTCTATCGTGTGAAACTAATGGTAGCACCCAAGCCTCATTCCCAGCTGTAATAGTTTAAATTCCCTTCAAGATTCTGAGTCTTCCATGTCCAACGCTGCATGATCGACCTAAGCACGATCCGGCTTTGAGCTATCGAAGGGATACTTCAGAACGCTAACGCTGTTGGAGTAGCTCGACAGATCGGTGTTAAGCTGCGCCTAAACCCAAATAAATTAGCACTGCACCAGAAGAAAAGAACACGAACAGCATACCATATCAATAGGGCACGTCGCATCTTTAGCCCCATATCTCGTAATCTCAGGCTTGCCATCCGTAGTCTTGATGAGAACCTGCTGCGAACTAGCCTGCGACGGATCACCGAGAAGATAGTTCATCGGCTCAATCAACATGGACGAGTGAGCGGTGGAGAAGACCGTGTTGGGGAGATCGCCTGTGTGAGGCATATGGTGCATTCCGAGGTTGAACCAAACGACACTGTCCTCATTAGCTTTAAATCATGATGCGAGGGGTTGGGATAACTTACATGTCCTCTTGATCGAGGGACTCCCCGTTGAAGTACTTGTCAAAGTCAACCTGCGGGTCTTCGGGAGTGAGAGAGTTGTATGCTCCTGCGGCATATGTCTCGTTGTCTTTCTGGCGGGTGACGTAGAGATGATGTGTTGTGTGGTGGGCTGCGTTCCCGGTGATGCTGGAGTCTTTGACGGTGAGGTACGCCACGCCAGATGCTATTAATGTGAGCTGGAAGGCTGTATGATGGTACCTGGAGGTACTTACCTGGTACGATTCTGTATCCTGGGTTTTCACCGTAAGGATTCTTTTCGTCCTTGTTGACAACGGCATACATAGCCCCGCCATTAGGCGACCAGTTGATCTTCCCATCATCTTCGGTCTTGATGAAGCTCTTGACTGCCTTCATAGTGTTGCGTGTCTCACCATCCGACCAATTATACCTATCCCAACAATCAGTAACACGTACCTCACTCAAACATGAGTAAACTTACTTCTCAACCGTAGGCTCAATAGCAACCTTCTGCAACGAATTCTTCTCGCCCAGGATATCGAAATCAGCTTTGAAGGTAATAACATGATCATGAAGAGATCCAGAAAGACTATCGTGGATCTTGAAGCCGTAGTCTTCGTTCTCAGCGTAGAATGCAGATGAGATGTAGCCTGATGCTCGGACGTCGATCTCAATAGAACCATCGAGGTGGAACTGGTAGGTCGTCATGTAGTCGTAGTTGCCGATGGTGTAGATGGCGCGGATGTTGAAGGCGATGTTCTTTGTTACAGTTGTGTGGCCTGCCCAGGAGTGGCGTTGGATGGGGAAGCCCTTGTCGATCTCGAACATGCCTTGGTCTATTAGCTTGCGTGGGTGACGGTAGGTGTTTTTGACTTACAGAGCCCGTCTTTCTGGGTATACGTAGTCTCGCCTGTGGTCTGTGTGACATTCAGGTAGTGAGAGTATGCGGGGCAGTCGTAACCTGGTTTTGTTAGTGATGGAAAGTTCCTCGGTCGAGTTCAGTCTTACCCTTAACGAGAGAGATCATAGTGGGACCAAAGCCATTCATGCTGTCGAAGTAGCTAAGAGATGCACGTTAGAACTACAAGAGTTGTATAGATTGTATATCACTTACCAGGTTCCAGACTGAACCGGATCGATGCCACTGTGAATGACGTTAGTAATAGACTTGTGCGAGAGCGTGTTGAATGACTCACGCATAATGGGCGATAGCCTCATCAAGTCCAAGCTAAACAGAATTAGCCAAAGCCGCGCAAAGCTCGAGATGAGTATACATACTTCATACATGATTCTCTTGCCCTTGTATCGAATATCGTAAAGTCTCAGCCCGTTGTCACGTGTGATACTAACATAGAACGAGAAATCCACTAACACAGTCCATTAGCAAGCTACCAAGATGATCTCCGGGTATGAGCTCACTCCAAGTAACATAGCTCTCCTCCGCATCAACAGCAAATCTCTCCTTGCCAGACTGAACAGACGCCGGTGGAGGGCTATCTTCTAGAGGGAGGGTATCACCATGCTTGTTAGTATGCGCCCAAGGCTGGTCCATATTGGCTCCCAGGGGCTTGAAGTCAGGCTCGGCAATGACTTTGCGGAAGTCATCGAGACTCTTGTAAAACTCATTGTTGTACACCCAGCCTGTCACTTTCCACTTGCTGGGATCGCGACCTGTGATATCTGTTCTCATGTACAAACCTAAAGGAAGAAGAGAAATTGTGTCGTAGATGCTTGTGACGGGTGCATTGAAGCCCTGCCACATGATAACCTTGTCGTCTGTCACTGTGAGAGGGGCTGCAAAGGCAAGTGGGATCTGAAGTCCATCCTCGACAGTCTTCACTCTGTTAGTCGAAGCCTCCATATTTTGACGTAGTAGGAGGGCTTACCAAATTCCAGAGCCGCTTTGTGACGTCTTCAGCGCCCTTCATGATCTCAAGATTGAAGTTGCCATAATCCTCAGCATCAGGGTTGACAATTGGAATCTTACCATCACCCGCCCTTGTGTTTGTGTAGGTATACGGCATGACATATGAGGCGTTGGTGATGGGTAGGGGTCCAACCTTGAACTCTTGGACGTAGGCACTGTCAACTGCTCCGAACATGATTGCAGCCAGGGCGTAACGCTCTGGGCTGCCGGTGCTCTCTGAGAGGAAGGGAAGGACGTTTGTCTTATTGGGCATCATGAGCTCAACCGACATGCTGCAACCGTGGTTAGTTCGTGATGTCAGGTTATGGCTTGCAAGGCTTACATCTTGTTGTCCCGGCTGTGAACGGTGTTAGTTGTTTTCAGTGCCACTAGGATCCAGAACATACCTCCCAGCATCTGCTGCAGCAGTCAGGTTGAAGCCTGTTGCATTGCTATGCAGAAGAGCAAGCACATCCTTAGTTTCCTTGGTATTCAGACTACCCCAGAAGTTCTTGTGAGGAGCATTCGCGGTGGTCTGGTTCAGCGAACAATCACTTCCAGGGCCTTGCTTTCGACTCTCGAGCCTTCCAGTAGAAAAGGCTGCGCCGAGAGCCAGATTCCCCAGAGAGGCTGAGACAAAGAAGTTTGAGAAACGCATCTTGTCAACTGGATGTCTGAGTGCGAGTAGACAGACGAGGATGGGTTGATTCTCTTCACATTGAAGACAAACATGGCGATATATATAGAGATATACAGATCCATAGAGATATACCTTGACTCGTGTGATATGCCTATACCATGTCGGTGAGAATATCCCCACGCTGTTTATCGTGGAGATAACACATGACCCGACTACAAGATCCCTCACAAAAGGCCTTTCCAAGACCCTTGGCATTATCACGACTAAGTGTGATCCCTTCACTTCAACCTCAGCTCCCAAAATATTGACAAGGGTTATAGCAACTAATCCCCACGTTCTATATGATAGATGATAAGGTTCATGCTGACAAGGCTACAGTGCATATCTCAGTCCCCTCCTCTATATTGCAAGCCACATCTTAAACGAAGGTTGTAGGTACCTTCGGGTTTGCGGACGTTACAACCCGGGGCAGCTGTCGACCAGATACAGACAAAGATAACCGATATATTCGGGCCACTCATGATTCACGCATCGGGAGTCTTATCTTCCGGGTCGCTAGGTTATTTTTTTGAGTTTAACTGTGGGAAATAATGGCGTTTCAGGAGATGAGAGGTGCATGTTGAATAAACGATACCACGTGGGACCGGTACCGCGTGTAGTGCTCCGGCCGGGTCTTTTGGTGGGTGAATCGGAACACGGAACTACTCGGAATGGAGGGACAGCGATGATAATTACAAATTTTCAGCTTTAGTTGGTGATTCTTGATGAATCCTGGTTGATAATACAGATCTTATCTTCCTGATACTGGTAGAGACCCTAATATGCCGTTTGCTATCTTAAGCTTGAATGGTTTATTCTCCTCCCGAAGCGAGCTTCGCTACCGTGAGTCTTCCGAACCCCACACAGTTGTGGGGCGGTGAGTCTGCACGATTAATTACTCTGATTGGCTACACCGTATTGAACTCAGCTCCTATTCGCTATATGTAGGATCAGACTCCACAGATCACCCTAGATGGGGACCGGGGAGATGGAACAACAAGTCATGATGAGAATGAAAGGGTTCATCAAGCAAATTCCTCTGTATTTCTCCATAGATACAGTTACATCATACCAGGAGCCCTGAAGCAAGCCACTTTTCTAACCGAGGGGCATTCTCGTTGATAAAGCCAGCAAATGATTTAGAACACAGCAGGGTTCCTGAATGTAACTGCCTCACTCCACAGCTTCTATCCTCGCAAGAACCTTTGTGTTGGCATCGCGATCAGAACGTACGATTGTGACAAACTGCAGAGTTCTTCTTGGCTTCTCTCTCTAAATATAGATGATCAATGATACTGTAGGATGCTTCAACATGATGCGGATATTAAGTAAGAGCAACAACCTTGCTGCACTTGACAACGGAAGAAACCCGCGGCCACTGACTCGAGCAAACAGTGACATAGCTAAATTGAGCTCGTTGCTATCTCCGCCCGATCTCCTAAAAATGAAAAAAAATTATAGGGTCTGTTAGCTGACTTGGACCTAGCTAGCCCGGCAGCACCGGAGGCGCGATTATGCAGTTCCAATCTTGTACACGATAGCATTTATGTCTCGTAATTGAATCAACAAAGGCTAGAGTATATCTCTTTACTATCAGTCTCCTTATCAGTTGATTGCTATTCAGCCTAGGTGAGATATTAGCCTCTGAAGACAAGTTACTCTCTTGATGCCGACGAAAGTATGCTTATCTCTTGAGACTCAAGCTAGGGAGATAAGATTGAAGATCTTGGCCGGAAAGGCTGGCTGTCAGCCGTTAAACTTTGGGGGATGCCGCACTAAAAAGACGCGGGGTAATATCGGAAACGGGAGGCTAAGATCTATTTCCGAATGGTGGTTCCGAGTATATGATAAACATTTGCAGAAGCAGCATAAAGAATCGTGCTTAGAATCCATGTTATGATAGCTGTTTTTTTTTTTTTGTAGTTACAAGATGTAATAGTGCTATAGAACGTTCTTCCTGCTTCAGAGTGTTTAATTTTTATAGGGTAGCTATTCTTTATGCTTTTGCTATAACGATGCTTTTGCTATAACGATGCTTTATGCTATAGAGATTAAAGCTTAATAGTAAAATAAAGAGATTGATTTGCTTTCTATCTTAAGCCCGTAATTCTTGAAAAATATTTCATATTGCCTCTATCCGGTAAGAAACATAGCTCTGAGCTGACAAGAGACCTCTAAATGGTTATGTGAGATCTTGGAGTATGGTAAAACGATGAACAGATTCTCAGCTATGCGCTATCTAAACAAGATACATGAGATACGCCAATAAAAGAGCTTACAAGTTCAAGCTCACTACATGAGCTGAATAGCGATCAACCGTGCCGCCTTCATCGTATCCTGCCTCGATCTTGGCACGCACAGATCTAGATTGTCGGTGCCCCACAGATCGGATTGTTGTCTAAATGTGGAAATTGGACATTAGTATGAATGCTTATAGGGTTGAGGCTATTAGCAAACTGCAGCTCTAGCTCATCCCGAAGATGGGTTGCGGCCATTGTAAGAACGATCAGCCACTACGCCATGCCGGGAAAATTCTTTCTACAAGTGATGTATGGACTCTTCTTTCTTGGGCCTGAGCTTGGCGTGAGCGATGAAGCTCGTAGGCTGATGCACTGTTGATCGGCCTGATTAAGTTTATACAACCTGAGCTTGCAAGGGCCGCGGCTAACAGTGATGACCGCCTACGAAGAAGTGGAAATTAATACGAGAATCTCACAAAGGCAAAATCAACATCAAAGACTTCCCCGCATAATCAAATTTCCACCATGATATTCTCCGATTCCTGTCAATGCAAAGTGGCGCCCCCAGAGTCCAAAACCGTTCAAAGTGGCGTCGTGGCGTCGCCGTGAATAGCGGCGCTTCTTTGATCCTCCTCCGCCCTTAACGCCTCCATCCTAACGCTCAGGTCCGCGACGCCCTGGCCAAGAAAGGTTCTTTTTTCTATTTTAGTCTTATGAGGGGAAGAATCCATGTTTGCTTGTCAATGATTTTTAGCTGTTTCTAGCGAGATGGAGTGATGATCTCCCATTTGACCAATCACAGCTTGGTTGTTCTGTTCCTGGATCGAGAGTTAGTGTCAGGCACAGCACAAAGAAGGAACAGAGCCAACAGGTTCGAGCTCGGTAGATCATTTGAGCTAGGCGGCAATTCAGACTACCGCCTCCAGTCAAGGCGACAGTTCTGGGAGTTAAATTGACAGCAACACTAGGAAAAGGTCATACAACTAAGCTGTAATTCATGCACTTCAGAAGAACTGGCTTATACAACAGAGAGAGAGAGTTATATGGCCTCATTGGTCGTAGATAGGACAAACCTATGATTATGCTTGTTCTGGGGTCCCATATCTGTCTCAACACCAAAGGCGACAACCGGAGCCCCGGCCATTCAGTCCCAATGGTCAGTCCAAGCTCAAGGATGCATCCCGAATTCTCGGATCTCGCTCATCGCCAGTAGTTGGCTCAAGGCCAACAAAGAAGTCCCGATCCAGACCTCATTCATTGCAACATCTCAGCTCAGCCAGTTCGATGAGCTATCGATTCACTGACGCCTCCGGACCGTCGGCCCCTTCAGCTACTTCATTGGCGATGGATCTAGACTCGGATAGCAATGAACAGTACAGTCAAAGGATGGGAACTCATCCTTCTTAGGGAATAGCATCATGCGGCCTGTCACCAGACTGCATTTGGCGTTCCGACTCAGCTCGGAGATGTCAAGCCTCCAATAAGTATCATCGTGATGATACTCATTCACCTGCCATGGTGACTTCTATAAAGACACAGAGTTCAATCCAGTAACCTCACTCCGAATCACCAACACTCAAAGTCTTATCACTTCCTCTTTCTTTGACCACTTGTGATACATACAAGGCCCGCCTTGTACATTTACAATGCTGTTCAAAGCTCTCACTCTCGCTTTCATCACCGTCGCCAGCGTCTCTGCTGACCCCGATGGTACCGCCAACGCCCTAAACAGGCGCACCTACACCCAGTACTGCGGTGAAGCCACCTGGGTCCCACCCAAAGGCTCAACACCCGGGTACTGCCAATGTCCCTACGAAGGGCAAATCTACAAGCAGTACTCCTGCGACTGTCCCGATGCACAGACCCTCAAGAACAAACAGTGCGTCAACAAGTGCCCTGATGATTCAAAGTACAAGGCTGGTAGCTACGGCAGCTGGTCTTGTGTCTGCGACGACGACGGGGCTAGTTGGTCTGCTTCTTCGGGGCAGTGTAGCTGCAAGTCTGGAAAGGAGTCTGTTCAGGGGAAGTGTGTTGATAAGTGTCCCGGGGGTACTACTCGACAGAGCGATGGTTCATGCAAGTGTAACGATCCCAAGAAGGAGGTCTTCAAAGGGTCTTGTGTGGATAAGTGCCCCCAGTACTCGACTCGTCAGGATAACGGTAGCTGCAAGTGTCAGGACGACAAGGACTTAGTCAAGGGTGTCTGCGTCGACAAATGCCCTCAGTATTCCACGCGCCAGTCTAATGGCAGCTGCAAGTGCAACGATTCGAACAAGGAGATCGTCAAGGGTGCTTGTGTGAACAAGTGTCCTAAGGATACTACACGCCAAACTGATGGGTCTTGCAAATGCGATGCTGAAGGCAAAGAACTCGTCAAAGGTGTTTGTGTTCCTGCATGCCCAACTGGGTCGACCCGCCAGAGTGACGGCTCATGCAAATGCACGGATGACAAGAAAGAGATGGTCAAGGGAGCATGTGTACCCGTTTGCCCGAAGGATACAACTCGACAGAACGATGACACTTGCAAATGCGATGATGACAGCAAGGAACTAGTCAAAGGTTCATGCGTGCCTGTCTGTCCCAAAGATTCGACCCGTCAGTCCGATGACACCTGCAAATGCACCAACGACAGCCAAGAGATCGTCAAGGGCTCTTGTGTCCCTGTCTGCCCCGCTGATTCTACACGACAAGACGATGATACATGCAAGTGTAACGCCGATGATGAGGAAATCGTCAAGGGGGCTTGCATTCCTGTCTGCCCAAAGGCCTCTACGAGACAGCAAGATGACACTTGTAAGTGTGATGCAGAGGATTCCGAGATAGTCAAGAACACTTGTGTCCCGAACTGCCCCAAGGACTCGAAGAGGCAAGATGATGATACATGCAAGTGCGACGCGGAAGATCAAGAGATTGTCAAGAACGTCTGTGTTCCCGTCTGTCCTAAGGATTCCACCAGGCAGGAAGACGATAGATGCAAGTGTGATTCAGAGGATGAGGAGATCATCAAGAACACCTGCTTATCTGTTTGTCCTAAAGACTCGACTAGGCAACAAGATGATACTTGCAAATGCGATGAGGATAACTACGAAATCATCAAGAATATCTGTACACCTACCTGCCCCGAGAAGTCAACCAGACAAGAGGATGATACCTGCAAGTGTAACGAAGACGGCTACGAGATCTTCAAGGGTGCTTGTGTGCCGGAGTGTCCCAAAGACTCGAGTCGCCAAGAGGACGGCAGTTGCAAATGCGATGCAGATGGCTTTGAGATTGTGAAGGACACATGCACAGCTGAATGCCCTAAGGACTCAAAGCGTCAAGACGATGGATCATGTCTTTACGTCACCCAGGGCTATGAGATTGTCAAGGGTGCTTGTGTCCCAGAGTGTCCGAAGGACTCAACCCGTCAGGAGGATGATACCTGCAAGTGTGATGCAGAGGACTTTGAGATTGTCAATGGCGAATGCAAGCCAGAATGCCCTAAAGGATCTACTCGCCAACAGGACGACACCTGTAAGTGCGACACTGACGGTTATGAACTCGCCAAGGGACAGTGTAAGCCCGCTTGCCCCGAAGGAAGCTCTCGCCAAGAAGATGGAACCTGCAAGTGTACTACTGACGGCCATGAGATCGTTGGTGGCGAGTGCAAACCGCAATGCCCTGAAGGATCTGTCCGTCAACAAGATAACACCTGCAAGTGCGATACCGCTGGGTACGAAATCGTCAAAGGAGAATGCAAGCCCGAATGCCCCAAGGGTTCCTCACGCAAAGAAGACGGTACCTGCAAGTGTACAGCAGCTGGTAATGAGATTGTCAACGGCGTGTGCAAACCAGAGTGTCCCAAAGGCTCCACCCGCAGTGACAAAGATATCTGCCTATGCGATGACAAACTCGCCGAGCTAGACTCCAAAAACACTTGCACCTGCAAACCCGGCAACGAGCCCTTCAAAGACAAATGCACACCGAAATGCTGCGACGGTTCAACTCGGGACACCGATGGCAATTGCATCTGCACCAAGCCCAACACTATCCTCTCCGATAAAAAGTGCGTCTGCAAAGATGGGTACAAACCTACCAAGAAAGGCTGCAAGAAAGACTGCGGCTCGAGTGCTTACGACAAAGATGATGTTTGTGTGTGCAAAAAGGCAGGTCAGACGTTTAATCAAGACAAGACTTGCACGTGTCCTATTGATACGCGCTGGAACGGCAAGATGTGCGCTTCGAATTGTGGCTCTGAAGCGTGCTGGAGTAACGCCGCTAAAGGCTGTGTGTGCAACAAAGAAGGCATGAATTTTGACAGTGCCACGAAAACATGCTCTTGTCCTGATAAGCTAGTCTGGTCCGATGGACAATGTCATATCGACTGTGGCAAACTAGCTTCATGGCATAAAAAGTCTCAAACCTGCGTCTGTCCTAAGAAGGGCCAGACTTTTAACCCAACTACTCTCGGCTGCGGATGCACAGGCGGTAAGATCTGGAGTGGCAAGGAATGTATTACCGACTGTGGAGATTACGCTTCGTATAGCTCCAAATCTGAGACGTGTGTTTGTGATAAGAAGGGTCAGATCTTTGACGCAGATGAGATGACTTGTGGATGTCCTGATGGCAAGGTTTGGTCGAAGAATCAGTGTACTGTTGATTGTGGAGATGCGGCGAGTTGGGATGGGTATGCGAGGAAGTGTGTTTGTGATAATGGGAACCTTGTTTGGGCGGATAAGAAGTGTACTTGTGGCACTGGACGGAAGATGGTTGGAAAGGGATGTGTTCGATCTAGGTTTTGAGTGGCCAGGTCGTGATGGGCGATGAGTTAGTGGGCTCACTTCTTTTTACCTTTCTATGTTGTATTACTTCTACTTTGAGATTGACTAACCTCACAATTTATATTGTTTCTGATTCGCGAACCTGCTTTTGACTTTTCAACCAGCCACGTCGGTTCCGAAGTATAGTTTAACACCGAAGTTTTAAAGTCACAGGCAGTCAAACTTAGTTAACCGGTCCATGAATACGCAGCAAACCGCGACTGAGTAACATTTGAAGCACTGAAATAAAACATTAATAGAATCTGAATAAGTTCTGTTCATTCGTAAACTTCCCTTTGCAGTCGGGGAGTGAAAGTGCATAGTGGCTATCTCTCATTGCTTGGCGAACTTTACTGGTAGTCTTTTCCATCTACCCTAACAATTCTTCATTAACTTTTCACCCGAAAGTGAAATACGTAGGGTCGTCGAATTGGACAAGATTGCAGTTCTAAGCATGAGTTTAAACTCTTGGCTGCCAGTGTTGTTTATGAACCTTGATCGGAAGTGATGTCGTGGCCAGAAAGCTTATAGTATATGCTCCAATGAGACTGCGGTTCAAGCTGTAATAGTAGAAAGTAAAGTCAGAAAGACATAAAGCTTCTCGAAATCTCTCATATCTAGAATGTTCAAGCTATCTCGAAGTTAAAAGTTAAAATCATTCTTCTTTTCTATAAATATCCTGCTTCCCAGCTCCTTTCTCCTAGATTTTTCTTTCCTTTAACCATCACTTCTTACGATCTTCTAGACTTACTGCTTCCAAGTCTTCTCACAAAATTCTTATTTCTCTCACAAGACTAAGTCATTGCCTCCCAAATTACCTTCCTCTCCCATCTTATTAACGACAAACATATCTTTATCTCCCCTCCCCATTCCTCTCCCGTCCCAACATCCCCACCACCTCCAAAATGTCTCTCTCCCTTGACCAAAAGGTCCGACTCCTGGCCCGCCAGGTCCAGCGCTTCCACGAATACAGCGCTGGGACAGGCCGTCCCAACAGCAAGATCGTCAAGACTCCTGACGTCAAGCTTGCTGCAGCCCTCGCGCCCGCCTTTGGCTTGTACGAGTCTGGCGACACCAAGGCCACGCATGAGTCGTGGCCGTTTTACTGGCAGCTGCATGGCAAGGGACGCCTCCTTACGCGAGACTTGGAGTGGTTCAGGTATGTGGGCTACAAACTCCTCCACGCTGGCAAGGTGAGCGCTTCAGACTTGCCAAAGTCAACTTACGAGGAGGCGCCCAAGCAGAGCTGGGATGAGTTGTACGGGCCACCTGCCCCCCAGCAAACCGACCTAGAGCGGGAGGCGATGTGGGCTGAGACTGGCAATGAGACGTGGCCTCGTGTGAACGAGAAGCCAAAGTCACAAGGCACAGTCTTTGGAAGCAGAGACCAACACACTCGGGAAACCCGATCTTGCCAGAATCTGGCTGATGACGGCGACCTCATCACATTGGCCACTGACGCCGTGCCCATCAACAAAGCCCTTTGCGACTTTGAACCTCTGTGTCTCGAATGAATCAATAATAAAGACACTGGAGGAGTTCAGAAAAAGAGCAAGGGATGTATGAGGAGTTTATGGCATATCGGAGTTATGAGTTTGGCAAGACATGGTAAAGACATGTATATAATATAAGTGCTAGAGTTATGACATATCACAAAGAAATATGATAAGTTGTTTTCCTTCTTAACTCAATGTACACGAACTTCAAATAATTGACCGTGAGAAAATTTTTATTCATGTTACTGCTCTCTAACCAAGACTTGACTATCTTGTCATCAACTCCCTCATCCAGTATCCTGCATAAGCAAAAGTTCATTTAATATCAAATGAGCAAGTCATTCAAATTGAAGAGTTTTCCCCTTGCAGAAACACGAACTGCAGTGCAGTGGAAAATTAAGCATCTTACCTAAGAGGCTCAATGCCGGCATGATCAGCGTCTCGGGCCGGCCGGCCACTAACGGCTTATCGAGGAGGTGGAGCGGCGCAGTCAAGCCAGTCAAGCCCAAAGAATTACAACAACTATTGGAATTTAACTGTTTCAGAGATGATTTATTACTTGCTAGGAGACAATTTACCATTCATGAATTCTTGTAGATACTCCCTTGCCTCGATTTTAGCTCCCGACTTGAGATTTATGATTCAACTCTATAACGTCATTGTCTCGATTCCTTACTTTACGAGGTCTCTTGCAGATCATCTTGGCATTAGTGGATCCTTGAACATCGAATGTCATGCTGCGGCGTGTGCTTCGATGAAAACTTTAAACTCGACGTTACAAAGGGAGATTACATGTGAATGTAAATAGAATAAACTCTATATAAGACCTGTGCTTCCGCATCTTCCGAAGCATCTTCTTCTTGCTCCCTACCTTCACACCTCACTCACAATCTCAACTCCTTCAAGCAATACAACAATTCAATAACATTCAAAATGAAGTACTCCATCTCCCTCATCGCCCTTTTCGTCGCTAGCACTATTGCTATTCCTGCCGCTACTACTCCGAAATGCAAGGCTGTAAGCATTTCCCTTCTCGACTTTGTTTCTTCATCTAACATGAATCTATAGGGCGAACAGTTCTTTGAATGCGGTACAGCCTGTCCCTTGACATGCAATGAACCTGAGCCCCGACCGTGTACCAAGCAGTGCGTTCCTGGCTGCTTCTGCAAGGAGGGTACCATTCGAAGCCAGGTGAGTTTCAATCGTTCCCTTGACGACTGTTACTAACACAATGTATTAGTCCGGATCTTGCGTCAGTCGCAACAAGTGCTGAGTTTGATAAAGACTCTGCTCCTGTCTGTACCGTCATATAGCAAGCAGGCTTATAGGTGGAAAAGGTTACGCTAGACATCTTGAAAATTCATTTCTGTATAATATGCTCTGTATACAGACACGGAGTACAGCATATATTAATAATTATTCATCTTCTTTAATCCGCTATTGTGATTAACTCTTTAATTTATATAAGATAACACTGAGTGATGAGAATCTCTGTCGTACTTGGAGGATTGTAAGCCATACATGCCATCTCGACAGTGTCTTTAGATCTAGAAAGAAGCAATTCCACCTAGATTGCCTCTGCCTCAGTCTGTCCAGTAAGCTTTCTCTTCCCATCAATCACTTTGACCTCCCAGAGGATCACATTCGTCTTCGTCGTCTCCTCGCCTGTTTCCTTATGCTTAGTTCTCCATTTACTCAAAACAGCCACGACGCCATCGCCTTTCTCTGGATCCTCCCACGTAAGAATCTCGGAGAATTCGTCTTGGACCGCTGTAGTTGAGCCACGGACGTAGAGAAGACCTCCTTTGAATTGGTCGTAGGTATACACGTTATGATTGATCCTGGGGTGTCTCGGGTCAATTGCACTGGATCATGTTTGCTGAATGAGGTTTCTTACTTGGTGACTAAGCTTGAATCAACATCCTCATTTATAGCCTTGATGGCGATTTCGTCGCTGGGTTGAATGAAGAGAGCATTGTTGAGCTTGGTGATCCACTGAAGGAGAGATTCTTGTTTGGCTGACATTTTGATTGACTAGATGCTGGACAATGGAGAAATGATGAAGAGGTGATAGATGGGTTGGAAAAAGTAATCAATCTTGGGGTTATAAGTACCTTTTATGCTTATTGATCGTAAGACTCTATACCGCATTATCCTATCAGGTCATTTCCCTCCAACTCCGCGTATCACTCCACGTCCTTACTCCAGGCGGTATGGAAAATCAACCCGTTGCCGTCAGATCTATTTAGAACCAGGGCCAACCATTACTAAACATTCTGAAAATCAATCTAGAAAAGCTCGTGGAGATATTCTTACGGTGGACCTGGCGTGGAGTTGGCGCGGACGTACGGTGGAGATGAATCGGAGTGGTCCCGTTGGCTATGGCCCGAGAAGACCGAGAAGCCCGAGAGGAGTGCAGCCGGCATCCGAGTGGAGACGCTTTAATTGCGGGGGTCCTTATTATAGATACCGGACTCTCAGAAGTGACCTGGTGCATAGCCAAGGCTCGGTATTCATTCTTCGGGACCCTTTCATGGGCACGCGTCGGCACCGGTGGCTTGGTGTGAAACCCTGGTTTTCAAGAAGAATGTAGAAGGCCAAAGATAATTCTTGACCTTGACACTGATCGGAGTTTGGATATCTTCAATCATGCATTTGTTCGCTCTAGTATACAACAGAAACCTCATCTCCCGTCCTCACGACCCAAGTCTCAACCTTTTCTAATCCCCACATAATAGTAAACAAATGTCGTGCAAAGTCGTCAACCTCCGCAGCGCCAACGCCCTGTTCTAGTAGCATCTGGCCCTTTAACGAATAAATAAACAACGGATCAGTCTGTCGCGCAACGGCCTCCCACCGTGCAGACGAAGATGCCTCCCAGAACTTGGCTTGTGTCGTGATTTGTATGTCGCCCCCGCATGACTGTAAGTTACTGCCCTTCAGACCACCGTAGACACCAGTGGCGATATTACACAGTAGACCAGTGCGGCGAATGGATTCGGACAGAATGAAAGAGCGATAGAGGCCGGGGATGGGGTCCAGTTCCCCAACAGCTGTTCCACTATAAGTACCCATGATTGGCAATGGTGACGCAAGTGTACTGTCGTGTGTTGCAGACTCCCATAGCTGGTTCTTCCACGCGTGAAGAAGACTGATGAGATTCTCAGCCCTTGCCCGACGTTCAATTGAGGAAGAGAACAGTGCGAGGAGAATGTGAATGAGAAGAGCTTGAGTGCGGGCCAGATGATCCCGGGTGGAGATGATACTGGTACCTCTGGTGGGCTGAGCATTCAGTAGATTCGTGATATGTGTGGCCGAGATCGCATTGACGATGGTTTCATTATCGCTACTGGCAGCGCTGGAGATGACGCATGCCGAGTATGCATCTTGAATGCATTGCGGATATCCGGAGTCGGAGTAGAGGTGTCGGTGGACGAAAGGGTTATGCCCCGTCTTGACAAAACGGGACAACCAGTTTTGTAAACCGCGGATGAAATTGGTGAAGACGGAAGCCGGATGAATCACATCGGGGGCGTTGTAGTGATATCCTATAGTCCATGCTCGAGGTCCAAGAAACCAGCCCAAGTCCCGGGATGTATGCGTCAGCTGACCAGAAACCTCAGCAATTCTGCTAGAGGATGAGCCTGGTAACGACGATGGATCAGATAAAGAGGGCGTCCATGGCGGTATTGATGGACAATTCAGACTGGCGCTGAAGACCGGATCGAGCAGCCATGGCTCAGACATTTCTCCAACTAAAGAAAGGCTATTTGCATCAACCGCAGAAGTCCACATATCTCCGAAGCCCATGTCTGGCGCAGCTTCAGCCTCAATCAAGTCAAGAGGTTGTCGATTCGGCAAAGAAGGATAAGTGCAGACCGACTCCCGATCGAGACAGCGTGAGCATGAGGGATATCGCTTGTCGCAGCGACGCTTGGTCTCGACGCACGCGAAGCATGACTTTTGCTTAGTTTTCCGACCCATTGTGGATATGTTTGAAGGACATGGAGATGAATTGAGGGGCTAGTTCGGGTTTTGGTTGCGGAGGTGCGGTGGAGTTGAGATGGAGGCTAGCGGACTTGGCAGCTTGGGTCGGAGATGCTAAGTTAAGCTTCATTAGTGCGGCGCTTGGGACACCTGTAGTGGGGATACGTGCTGGGGTCAGATATAGGAGATATGCGCCACCCATGCGCAAAGCAACAGCGCCTGTTTAAATATGTCATTACTCTGCAGAAGAGTAGTTCCTAGTAGTTTGCCATCGCTCCGGTCCTCGCCCTTTATCTCATCTCGACTCTATCGACAGCAAGGCAGCCAACACACAATGGCAGCACGGCAATGGAATCCCTCCACTGATATGCCAGATCTGAACGGTAAAGTCGCTGTAGTGACTGGAGGCAGGTGAGTATCTGTTTTGCGTGATGATTCAGTACAACGTCTGACGCAGATTTAGCTCAGGAATTGGACTTGAGACAGTCAGGTTCCTAGCTCGGAAAGGAGCAAAGGTGTACTTGACCACGCGAAGCGAAACGAGAGCACGACAAGCCAAAGACAGGCTTACCAAAGACACTGGTATCGATACGCGAAATATCCAAAGCCTAGTGATGGATCTGTATGATCCGGTCAGCATTACTCACGCTGTCGAAGAACTAAAGAGAAAAGAGACAAAGCTGCACATCTTGAGTATGTCGTAGACTCCAACGTGTTTGGTGATAACTAACCATGTCAAAGTTAACAACGCGGCCGCTTCAACATCGTCCACCATGTTAGTTGACGGGAAGTACGAACAACACATGGTTGCCAAGTAAGCAAAACCTAACTGACTATCTCACCTCGCAGCTAACACCTATAGCCATATGGGACCCTTCCTTCTAGTCAATCGTCTCCTGCCCCTCCTCACAGCCGCCGGCAAGGACTCTAACGCCGACGTCAGAATCGTAAATCTTAGTTCCACAGCTATGACCAGCATGCTGCCAGCCAGTTTCAAGTTCAATTTCGACTCGCCAACTTGCTTCAAGGATCCGGTTCCATCACACCCATGGCAGTGGCGCTATCTAGGAAGATTCATGTTTGGTTTTGACATGATCCGATACGCTGTATCAAAGGCAGCAGTGGTACTTTTCACAAGAGAGCTCCAGTCGAGATTACAGGGTCAGAGTCTGCCTATTACCTGCATAGCTGTTCATCCTGGGGAGGTACTCACCGAGGGAGTGCTAGCTATCAACAATATTCTTGTCAGGGCTATAGCTCGCGCGTCGTTTCTAACTGCTGAGCAGGGCGCAGTCAATTCTTTGTTCGCGGCGACGGCGACAGAAGTTCGGGAGGATGCGCTGAAGTACAAGGGGAGGTTTATAGTTCCAGTGGGAAAGTTGGAGGAGCCCAATCCTGTGGTTAAAGACGATGGACAGGTGAAGGGCCTGTGGGATAACACAGTGGTTGAGGTTAATAAGTGGCTAGAGGAGAAGAAACTTGCTTTGTTAGAGGCCTGGTAATTGTTCTGCTAGGTAGCGCACCAGGAACAATGTTATTCGCATAGGTGAATTAGCTGGTATGACTGACTTTACAAGAGTGTTATTTTGAGTTGATAGACCTTAAAGCTGATGCTCCCATTATGCGCCTTACACATATACCAGAGTTTAAAACATTTTCCAGATCGCTAAAACGATAGTTTGCACAAGACTTAGTGTGTGTTCAGAGATGTGCTATCTAGAGCTGATGCCCATTGCTAATAGCTTACGGCTGGCCACAGGAGAGTGTTCAAAATACATTCAATTTGTTTCTCCCACTGAATCAAAATACGAGATTGGATTCATATACCCATGCTATTCAGTAATGACTGGAACGTGATTTGCTACTATAATGAGTGTGAGGAGGCCTAGGTTGCATAACTGAATAACGCATAGATCCCGGAATACCGAAGAGCGCATCCCCATGATCAAGCAGAGCCCAAACCCTGTTCCCGTCCAAAGGCAGTTGAGAGACACACCTTCAGTCCGCCTGGCGTTTTGTGACTAAAGAAGGCATCATAGTTCTTTGAGATGTTCTCAAACTTATCTGTGAAGGAAGAAGAGTTAGACCACAACGATCAGTTGAGATGCGTTGGCTACTGTACCGTGATGGGTGAACATGAAAGAGGGGTCGTATTTCCCTTCGACGACAAGGTCTAGAAGAAGCGGGAAGTACTGGAAGATAGTTAGTACTCTCCCATCACACGAGTTGCGTTTACGAATGTTACCTTTTGGGCATAGAGCTGTCCTCCACGCAGGGTGATGCCCTTTTCCATCAGCATTCCAATGGGGAAGTTGTTGGTATTGTAGAAAAAGTCCCCGATCAGCGCGACATTTCCTCCCTTACGTGTCGCCTTGATAGCCGCACTCACCGTGTCAGAGCTATCCCCCTCGACTCCCAAAGCTCTCATAGTAGCATGAGCAGTTGAGTTGGTGCTCCTGAAACCGCTCGCCTCAATGCCGCGGTCCAGCCCATGCGGCTCAATAGACAAGATGTAGTCAGCAGGATCAGAGTGCTCCTTGACATTGATGGGAATCATGCCCATCGACTTGGCGATATCCAGGCGGTGCTCGTCTTTGTCAATGGCATACACCTTGCTAGCTCCTCGCAGCTTTGCCAGACGCTGGATCGAGAGACCAACGGCGCCGCAGCCCCAGACGCCGACGACATCTCCCTTGCCTACCTCGGCTAGCTCGTTGCCGTGCCAGGCGGTAGGAGTCACGTCGGCGAGGCCAACGAGTTTACTGGCCTCTATGTTCTTGGGGGCCTTGACGCAGGTGAGATCAGCGTTGGGCACGCGACAGTACTCAGCTTGATCGCCTGGATAACCCCCGGTGATCAGAGAGTACCCAAAGATGCCCGACAAGCGATGGCCGTACATCTGCTCCAGCTCCTTAGAGGGATTAGTTTTATCACAGAGCGAGAATTCCTTTCTCTGG
This sequence comes from Fusarium tupiense, assembly GCA_013364945.1. Taxonomy (NCBI): domain Eukaryota; kingdom Fungi; phylum Ascomycota; class Sordariomycetes; order Hypocreales; family Nectriaceae; genus Fusarium; species Fusarium tupiense. The sequence continues at coordinate 31,560 of JABEEO010000665.1, read as the reverse complement.
CAGTAGAAGCAGTCCCCGCATGCAATAACAGGAAGGATAATCACTCTGTCTCCTACACTGAGATTCTTGACGTCAGGTCCAACGTCCTCGACGATGCCGATGGCCTCGTGACCCATGATCAGGCCCTTTTCCATGGCATTGTTCATATCGCCGTTGTACATATGGAGATCAGAGCCGCAGATGGTGCAGTGGGTGATGTGCACGATGGCATCCGCGGGCGCGGTGATGGTTGGTTTGGGCACGCTGGTCAGCGTGATGGACTTTGTGCCTGTCCAAGTGGCTGCTTTCATCCTCTCGCTGGGGTGAGGCTTGTAGGCCGTGGTATAGACTGGTCTTGGGTCACATGTTAAATACAATTCAATTGCAGGTGGGGATGTAAGAGAGCTTACTTAGCTACTTCTGCCATTGTTGAATTTGGACGACGTTTTAGATTGAAGATTGTTGTTGGAGAGATTTCGTCAGTAACAGAGCTTCTTTTATCATCGAACTTGGGTATAGTATCATATCTCATCAACACCTCTTCTCAACTGAGATGATGAGATTGTGTTGATCGATACTTAGGCTTATGACGTCTCAGCGAGACATATCAAGCCAAGAAACTGAAACATCTGATGTGAGTGTGTCATTATGCGTAATTTTCTGCATTGTCTCATCATCCCAATTCAATCCTCACGCAACCATCGTGTTGTACAATCTGAAGAGGATGAAATGCTCTTTCTCATTACATATCATCATCATCATTCGTACGCCTTCGTGCAGTAAATTACACTTTTCACAACCGGAGCCAGGCCGACCCGAATAAAAGTCCTCACTTGATTGGTGGATCTGGGATCTGCGTGAAATAACCCCGGTCTGGGGAAAAGCTGAAAAGAATGCAGCATGTCACACCTACCACCCAATGCATATATGTCACCCCCAGTCCAATCTAAGATCTAGTATGTAACAATACTGGTGTGACTAACTACATTGGCTGTAGTGACGGATAAGGCTTTATGCTTGCAAGCGCTGAGGGGGTCAAGCAGCAGCATTCCTGACTGGGATATGATGTAAGATGGATTTGGCATCTCCGGCATCTAGCTGTAAACATGACTAGACTATGCTGTATTCTCTGAAATTGCCTCCGAGAATAAGCTTTGGTCGGGATGATCTGCATGGATTGACTATGGTCGTTGATACGGCTCATATTTATCACAATGTCATCAGATCGACTATCCAGCCTATCAACCCCGAGCAGTGGCACTCTCAACAGCATTGGCAGTTGGTACTACACTGATTGATAGGTCAATGCTATGATATCTTGACAAGGCATATCCAGCCAACACACTGAAAAGTCCCAATTGATTCCAGTAGTCAGCACTCTATCACAAGGGAGAATAGATGCTCGAATAGTGGTCCAGCTTGAGGTAAACATCAAGTTCTCTCATAATAAGTTAAACTATTAACCATGAATTTTAGATACAAACTTAAGTAGTTAGTCAAGTTTATAAGGCAAAATCTCAGATAAAGAGGCCATTATAACATTCTAGATCTTGTAGGAGCAACAACTATTCATATAGTCCTCGCCTATCCACTTGTCTCCTGAACGTATCGATTCGCTTCATTACCAATGTACTCCTGAATGAGTACGCAGTCACACGTTCCATGCTGTAGCAACTGCATCTTGAGGTCGTGGACTTGGTGAGTTAGCTCCTTGACACATTCCGTCAACCTGTGATTCGCCTCCTGCAACTTCTTCTCGGCAGACTCAAGATTCTTCTCTTGTTCCCGCTGCTTGATGCGGACCTTTGTCGCAGCCCGTTTGTTCCTCTCCCTGACCTTCTTGATGTATGAGGTGTCTGTCTTGTCGACCGTGTCACGCCTTTTGGTGGGTGGGGGAGCGTCGGCTTCTCTCTGGACACTCGCGGTGAGGATGTCTTCGGGCAGGCTCATGGTGCTCTCCATACCGGAGCTCACCCTACGCTTCTTTGCTTCAGGCTGTGGTGGTAGAGGGCGGTAGTGCTCGATGACCTCTGGGGAGCTGGACACGTAGGTGATGTCTGAGTGATTCGGCCCCTTTGATGACTCTGGATGATACTCAATGGTGTTGGTAGAACTGGATACGATTGAGGCCTCTGATCGTAGTTGAGGCACGCAAGATTCGGGAGGGTACTCGACATTGTTCGGAGGAGTCGTGAGGCTTGTGAATGACGAATCCTGCTGAGGTGTCGAATATGGTTGAGAGAGCAGAGACTCAGACCATTCGACCAGCGTCGGGTCACTGAGGTATCTGGGTATGTACTCTTCACTTCCGTTGAGTGCATACTGGTGATTGTCATCGTTAGATGCATAGAACCACGGAGCTGCCAAGAGATGAGAGGGAGCATCCAAGTTCCCAATCGTTGATATATCGAGGGTTTGATCTGCATGTGCACTGGGACATTGCTCCATAGTAAAGACTGGAAATGCATCTGTTAGAGACGTTGCAAAGATATGACACAACATACAGATGCCGAGAGAGAACCCCATTTCTCGACAGCAGTCTTTAGCAAAGCTCATGGCATGTTCGCACTTACTTTGACCTTTCCGCTATGTTTCAATCTCAGTCAAGCTTCTTGTTCTTGCAGTTTCTATTGTTGAACAGAACCCGAGATTAATCCATCTGGTCGCCAGCCGCTTAAATGTAGCCTAAAAGCTAAATGCGGTGCAGGCGTGTTTATTTTATTTTGAAGACAGTATCGCTGGCGTTTAGCACATTGCCTCATGGGTTTTTTATAAATGCCACCGATTGACAAAAGAAAATGATATTATCGGCAGATAAACACGGTGTGTTGCAGCGCTGATACTGCAAGGAACATTATGGACAGGGATGCCCATGGTCGATAGTCATTAAGTCGTCATGAGATGTCAGATTCGGTCGACACAACTACCCCGCTCTAACATCCCATCGACTATCACATTCAAGGTTCTCTAGCTTAGATGAGCATATCCACTACCTAGCCATTGGCCGGGTATCGTTAGGCAAAAGGAGGGAGATAAATCTTGGTCTTGATGCATTCGGCCGATATGCCTACCAGACGCCAACGAATTGATTCCCCATCGACCCATACTATGCTTTTCTCTTGATTGAAAGAAAAACCTTGCATCGTTTAATCGCACCAAAACACTCGTCCCTTGTATTTCCGCGCCCTGTGTGATGTGTCTTGGCTACCAAAGATCCGGAATAGTGCCCTTGCACTGTGATATTACTCAGCTCGTGGGATCATCGTTGAAATGTGATAAGAGGTAGGCTAGTAAGCGAGGGGTCTTGACCGTAGCGGCTCTAAAAAGCTTGACTTGGTTCAGGGTTGTACCAGTAGCAGAGTCGGCCATGCGCCGCCCACCAATTAGAACCCCACATAGCCCTGCTCCTTTGGACCCTACAAAAGATCTGGACTCATCTTCGGCAAACCTAATTATGCATGAGACCCAATCATGGGAGGACGGACGGGCGAGAGGTAGCACCGGCGGTGGGAGCACCTTCGAGATGACTCCACAAGGTGATGCTGAAGATGGTGTGAGCGAAGATCCTTCGTTCATCAAACGGAAGCGAAGATGTTTCCGAGAGTCAAACTATGACCTGTCACAAAATGTGATGGGCGCAAGTTGTTTGCCCGAAATGTATTGGACCAGGAGCTAAGGATCAGAGTTCAAACGGGAGTTAGTCCTATCAAGCCAAGATATAATGTCGAGTCCTGTCGCGAGAATGACGTCGCACGTCCCCTGGCTGTCAACGCAAACGGCCTCGGTATCCCGCACACGCGTAACATGTCGTACTGTATCTTGATCCAGAGCATATTTCCTTCTCTTCCGAATAATGTCACCATAACGGTAAATACATACATGGTATCATGACAAGGGGAGATGCTGCGACCCCGGAAATCACCGAACTCGCGACGCCAATCGCATCAAGGATCTGCCTCATGAAAAGAGGAACCCTACCATTTTTAACACATCTCGCAATGATATTAGGCTGCAATTGTGGAGATGGGTTAGTCCGCAGAGGTGCCAGTCATGCAACTAAAGCAGGACGTACATGGATCACCATCAGGCATATCGCCAACCGTGCCGACAGAGGGTGACACGATCCAAAGCACGCTAGCGAATGATCAGTCCCAGTTTCACTTGGAGATTGTAACAGTAGACTGACTTGTACTGAGGGCTCCGACATACACGACCAAAGGATGGGAATCGGGAATCCCATGTGGCCTATCATGGTTAGAACTAAGTGGCCTCAGGAAGTATCTGCCTTCCCATATTCGCCTTTATCTTGCCACTTCTCGTATTATGAGACACCTTCAGGGTCAAGGACGGCACTCAAGGCCAGCCCAAGAACCGGGAGCTGCGATACAGCGGTATTCCATCGATTGATGCCTAAAGCTTATGACGCCTCCACGAAGCATATCAAGCCAACACACTAAAAAATCCCATTTAACTTTAGCTTTTGGAAGGCAATATATACATAGCCTCAACAAAGATAAGTCTCCTAATAGCAGTATTCTATCCTCTCATATCCTGGAACACAACAGGACACATGCCGAAGAGCATCTATTGCTTGGCAGCACTGAGACGTGAGTAAAGATAACACTGTAGGGAGATGGTGTCAAAAGTACGGATCCACAGAGGGACTCGAGTTACTGTATAGAGCTAAAGGATCTTTGGGCTCCAAGCCTCCCCTGCAGCCTGTAGTTCGTGCCTTTGGTCTCAATCCATGTTCACTTCCATCGTCCGTGCAGGGCTGTTTGGGCCCTCCGCTGCATAATGAGAGCCAGGGAAAAGCATAGACAGACCCCAACGAGAATTCCTGTCCCGCTGAAAGCACCTAGATATACCCCCTCGCAGTGCCGGGCCAATTCAAGATACACAGATCAAGACGCCCATGTAACTAACGAACTGGTACTTATCGACGAGCACACACGCCCCGATGTCAACCATCCCTGCAGCGAATTGTCTAGCAACAAATGTTCCCACAATCAGATGACCCAATCTTGACAGCCAGGCCGCCAAGCACGTTCAGTGGAAGTAGAGAGTGAAGTCAAGACAGAGCAACCACTACCAGTCGTAGAGCTCGCATAGTGGGCCACCCAACAAAGGCTCTGCACAAAGGCCCATGAGGAAATGTGACGTCGTCAGCTGGAGCAGCGACGCTCAAACTCTCGGCGATTCAGTTAGTATTGCCTGGTATGATGTTACTGGTGATATAGCCGCTTAGGAGTAGGAGCATAGCGATGCCTGCAATCTACCTATTTCTTCCCAGTCGTCGATATCAGGGAGTCCCATCGTCCTCGTCGTCAAAACTGTCTTTAGTGGTGTCTGGCGTTTTGTGCAGTCTAGGCTCTACGGAGAGGTCCATGTGATTTTCGACAGGCATCGCTACGAGAAGCCCATGATGTATAGGCTAGCTAACAAGGACTTGTGATATAAGATGAATAGAAATGTCACAGAGCTCATCACCGATGGTATTCCAGAGTCGCTAGCATTCTATCCGCTTCACGGAAAGAATGTAATAACCGCAAGTAATTTCATCACCACCGGTCCATCATTAGGAACAGTTAGGCGCGCTATGGGAAAAAAAAACACATTGTCTTCACGATACATTTATCTGACAAATAAATTCGCTTTGCGTAAATGATAAACATATACTGCCTGAACTGGACTGATTTGACAAAGGTGTTATTTTAAGTTGACAGACCTGACAGCTGATGCTAAGATCACGCGACTTACTTGAAGTTTATTATCCGCTTAGTCCAATGACCTATAGTGTATCAGACACACTTTAATATATATTGAAGCTTAGATCTGACCATCACCGCACATGCTTGGTCGGGAGGTAAGGTTCAATCAACATAAACTTTTTACAAAGTTGCTTTGTTATGAAAGCGCTCTATTGATTGATACTTTAAGCTTATGATATCTCAGCGAGACATATCAAGCCAACACACTGAAAAGTCCAAATTAGCTTCATATTTTGGAAAGCATGTGCACATAGCCTCAACAAAGAAACGTGAAAGCGCTTGAATCAGATTTTGCAGATAAAGGCTTATATTCTGGAGGATGAAGTTATTTTCGCGTCTTTCTTTAGTCCACGGGGCGCTGTCGGTGGTCCCTCCAACGCTTGATGCTTCCAAGACACTTTGCGCGGTGGTCATGTTGACAGCAGCGCAATAACAACATCAATCTTCAGCCATTCTCATCATATTCGTGATACTCTACATCTTAATCATTCGTTGCAGACCATACTTGATTATTTATCTGCAGTGGTGATAGACTTGTTAAATGGCAAGGGCAACAGGTTCAGCTAACAGGCGAATTGCGTCACTGTGAAGGTTTCATATGAGGTTCTGTGATGAGAACTCTAAGGCAAATTAACGCACCCCTACGTACTTGTGTTTACCTTAAACTTCCCACTGCAAAGGTTTCGTCCCTGACAATTCACTACATAAATTTCGGTTGTACTTCTCAAATGCTTTCTCAATTTCATTTAATCCTTGTTGATGTCATTGGACATTTACACTCGAAACCCATTTCATCCCTACTCCCAAATCCCTCTACACCATCTACCAGTCTCTCATAAGCAAAAACAGAACATCATGCGCGTCTTTCTCATCCAGACCGCAAAGGGTCTTTTCTCCTCTTCGGGCGGTTACAAGGCTAATAACGCGCTGTTGCGCTACCTCTCGTCCAGAGGGCACTGTGTCCGCCAGCTATGCTACTCTTACCGCGGTGAAGTAGAGAGCTATATGGATAGTAGCGATGAGGTTGATTTGGGACTCCGTACCAGATCTTTGCACATGAGGTCGGAGAGCGACAAGCCCGGACATGATGTGCAGGTGCATGAGCTGTGCATGGAAGATGGTGTTGAGGCGCTGGCACTCGACAGCGAGGCCTTTGACACGGCGTTTGGTGGCAAGTTCGAATCATCGAACCAACTGGCTAGGATGTCAGCCGAGTACATCGAGGTAATCCAAAGCAACTCTAAGTCCAGGTTTGTATCTAACATTGCTGACTACGTCTCTGCAGAATGGAAATTCACCTGGACCGCTCACGGATTTCATCTCCTTCCTGCAAGAAGAGATCAAACGTTTTTCTCCAACGCACATTATCTCCAACGACGGCCTATCCATGAAAGCTAGCCTCGCCCCAGAGCTAGCGCATCTAACCATGTCTCGCATAGCAGTCGTGCATACAGCCGAGCAACTCCCTTTTGGCCCCTTTGCCGGTGGTTTGCCCGGCCATTCGAGTACGACGCGTGAAGCAGATCTCTTTCAGCAGCTTGACGGGATCTGGAGCGTGTCAGAGACGATACGCAAGTATGCGCTTGAGCACGGCAAGCTCGAAACGCGGTTCTTGGTGCTTCATCCGTGGACGTATCTGGTGGGGAAGGATCATGCCATCCCTGATCGGGTCTTTAACTGGGACAAGAAGTTTGTTGGTATGATAAACCCCTGTCCCGTAAAGGGAGCGAGAATCTTGGTGGACTTGGCAAGGGAATGTCCGCAGTTGGAGTTTTTGACCTACATGAGTTGGGGCGCTGACGATGCAACTGTGAAGGATATGGAAGAACTGTCTAACATGACGTAAGTAGGTCCATTGCTAAGGTGGTTTTATACACCGAGGATTGTCTAACTAGTATGCAGTGTCCGTCCGTGTTGTGCAGTGGAAAAAGATCTCTGGCGCGATATCAAAGTCCTCGTCGTTCCATCGCTATGGTGCGAGGCGTGGGGCATGGTGGTGGTAGAAGCTCACCTCCGGGGCATTCCAGTTGTGTCATCGAATGCAGGTGCGCTGTCTGAGTCGATGCTTGGGCTGGATTATATCATCCCGGTATCTCCTATCACTGGACAGCGTGACGAGTTAGGGCGATACTTGATACCAGAGCAGGATGTAGCACCATGGGTAAGGGTTATCACTAAGCTTATGCAGGATCGGTCTGAGTATGAGAGGGTCTCAACCGCTGTGCGGAATACAACGATGCAATGGTTGAGAGGCAACAGTGAAGAAGATATTGAGACATGGTTGATGAGTATGAGGACAGAGTCAAAGATTTGAGTTGCATGGCATCTGTAGAGATTGCAAGGTTCGATTTAAGTATCTGTGTCCTCTCGCTTAATTCAATACACGCCTATAAGCATTTAACGCAGCAATAACACTCGGTCCACATGAGCGGAGGACTTTACTGCGAATATTGCCTCCTACAAGATTGAAGCAGCAGCTCATCTGTTGTAGTAGATACTGCGGTTTGGTAGCCAGTGAGTCGATTAGAGGACCTCCACTATTATAAAGCATGGTATGACAAGTAAAGTAGTATTAAGATGCGTGACATTCTGTACTGACTATTTCAAACCAATCTCGTAGTCATTAATGACAATCTGATACTTTCGTTCCAAAGAAAAAGATCCCTCAAGCAATTCCAAGCAGGCCCTCCCAAGGCAGAAGCTGTATCTCCCCGGATCTGGGCCTCTCCAGAGACAAAACATCATAACTGCCGAGAGCCCAACCCCTGACCCCCTCACCTTCTGGAAATGTGAAGCTCACCTCGTCCTTACTAAAGTTAAGGATCGTGATGGTATGTCTGTCGTTACTAATCCTCTTGAACGCAAAGACGTTCGGGTGTGTGCCATCAACAATCTCAAGGTCCCCATAGACGAGCAGGTCTTTGTACTTCTTGCGTATCTGAATACTTCGCTGCCAGAACCGATAAGGTGACACAAGCATGGTGCGGTCATTTGCCCGAGCTGCAGAAGTCTGTAGTGCCGCGTTGACGAATCTATAGTCGTCGTTTACGCGCATCCAGGGCTTGACTCCCACGGGGCAGAAGCCGCCGTTGGAAGTAGAGTCCCACTGCATAGGGGTTCTGGCATTGTCGCGCGCTTTGAGGCGCAGAAGGTTCTTTGCCTCTTTCCTTTCGGGAGACCCTTCTGGGAACTGAGAGCAGACACTACATAAAGCGGATCATATCAGTAAGTTTCCCAAGTGATGAGTGAGAGCTATGAGACTTACTTCTTGATGTAGGAAATAGACTCAATGTCTATGTATTCCTCCAGTGCCCAGGACTTGGGTATGTTCCGCATGCCAAGTTCTTCGCCCTGGTATACATACAGGGTACCAGGGAGACTTGTCTGCATGATGGAGAGGAGCTTGGTGCCTGCGACACGATGATCATCAGAGTCATCGCAGAAACGCGTGACAGAACGAGGCTGGTCATGATTCTCGCAGAATAGCGTGTGCCATCCGTCCTGATTAACGAGCTTGCAAGCCTTGGCGACGATGTCCTTCAGCTCACAGACCTTCCACGGCTTATTGCTGAAGCGGCCCTTTTCGGGGACGATATCAAGGCCGATCATCTCAAAGGTGAAGATCATGTTGAGCACGCCTTCTTCCGCCGCGACCATCCTGAGTCTCTCCTCTTCGTCCTCAAGGTACGGCATCTCGCCGACCGTGAGGGCGTCGTACTTTGAGAAGACGGCGGTCTTCATCTCCTGGAGATAGTCCATGAGCCGGATCCCGTTGGCGAAGTAGCATTCTCCCGGCTGGTACTTCCTACCAGGATGGCGGATCTCTGCGTCGGGGAATCGCTGGTCTTTGGAGATGAGGTTGATGACATCCATACGGAAACCAGAGACGCCCTTGTCGAGCCAGAAGCGCAGGATATCGCACACTTCCTCTCTGACGAATGGCGTCTCCCAGTTAAGATCGGCCTGGAACGGGCTAAAGAGCGAGAGATAGTACTCATCTGTCTTGGAGTCGTAGGTCCAGGCCGACTCAGTTTCGTCAAAGAGACTGCACCAGTTATTCGGTGGCTGCCGATTACCTTGGGCATCATACTTTGGCTTGCGCCAGATGTACCAGTCTCGTCGCGCGCTCACTGCGGACGAGGCTGAGTCGATGAACCAAGGATGCTATGGTGTCAGGTGAAATCAGTCACGTAAAACAGGACATAGAGCTAGAAGCGGTAACTTACCTCAGTTGAGGTGTGATTGACCACCAGATCCATGATGAGCTTCATATCGCGTGCCTTGAGCTCGTCGATCAAGTGGTGGACGTCCTGCATTGTGCCGTAGGGACGATGGATACCACGGTAGTTCGACTGTGAGAAAGTCAGTGGGTGCTACTTTAATCTCATCAGGAAACTGGTGTCGTACAATGTCATAGCCCATGTCCTTCTGTGGACTTTCGTAAACTAATAACTGAGTTAGATCAGAGGCATTACTGTGGATGAGGTGAGTTTTACTTGGCGAAATCCATAGAATGTCCACTAGAAAAACAGTCGTTAGATCATGGGCAGATAGATGGACCATTTCTTACCGCCTAATTCTTTGAGATAGTCCAGCTTAGCAGTGATCCCATTAATGTTCCCAACACCATTAGAATCGGTATCAAGGAACGACGCAGGATAGATCTAAAGGCCATGTAAGTCTCGCGCAGTAGTAAGGGAAAACAAGTTCAAACCTGGTATACAATAGCTTCCTTCCACCACTTCCGTTCGGGCGCTTTTCCAGAAACTTGACTCATTTTGGCAGTGTGAATGGTGGCAAGATTGAAGTTGGATGGTCTTTGACAGAGTCCCCCAACTCTAGGCGTGTGTTTCGGAGGCAAATTATATAGACACCTAGACCAATGGACAAGGGTCTCTCGAACAGGTTTTCTCATGATAGCCAACATTTTCACATGTCTAAGGTGTTAGGACCATCATAATGTGTCATTATTCTTAACCGAGGGCTGTAGGCATTACGAATGCAGAAACGCAAACTACTTGTACGCGATAGATGATTGCCTAATTGAGCGGCGTTTTGACAGATGAGGTGATTGCACTAAAAACTGCCGTGAAATGACCCCGCGCTTATTACAGACCATGATGAAAACTAAAAGTCATTATGTATAGGAGCTGGCCTGATACCCCTCAAGTCTGTTGGAAACTTTATGCTGATTTGGAATCTTTGTTGGGGTGATAATCAAATGACGATATGTTGAGTTGTCTTGATGCCTCGTATACCTACATGTACATCCCCTGCATCCCCCAGGGTTACAATCAATCATAGCACTCTCGTACTGTGCCAAATGCGAGATATGACCTGCATCCAGCCAATGAATTCTTTTGCTTGTCGTACGATGACTTTGGTTAATCCTTGATTTTCAGTGTACTAACCAAAGTTAAAATGGGCCAAGGAGCCCAAAGAATCTTGTCGAACGGTTCCGCTAGTCCCCTTGTCGATGTCTTTAGTGTCCCTGCTGCACTTGTCGGCAGCCAAAAGGTAATTCTGTAACTCAAATCACTCAATGTAAGCGATTATCAAAAACGCCATCCTCAAATGGGACACTGAGTTCTAAAAGCTAAAGTTAAATGGGATTTTCCAGTGCATTGGCTTGATATGCTTCGTGGAGGCGTCATAAGCTTTAGGCATCAATCAACACTGAGTTCTCTTGTGGGTGATAATTTAAATCAGCACGGTCCTCAACTGCAAATAACACGGATACTCAAATGGGACATAACGTAGAACGAGGACATGTTACGTAGCTCTAGCACTACCAACCCATTATTAAGCAGTAGATTTATGAGGGCCTTCACGAACAACCCGCTCGTCTGCCTTGACTGGCGGCATGGACTCTGCTCCATCAGCAGCCAATCCTCCCTCCCGTCTCCCAGAATATCCCCTCAGTCCCTTTTCGACATTGGGCTTATCAGCAACCGTATCCCTCACCTTATCAAACACAGAGTAAGCTGTACTTGCACCGACACCCTCCAGGCCACTGCGCTCCTTCTTTCTCTTCCTCGGATGGACTCCCCTGATTTCACGGTTCTCTTGACCGATCAATGGTCTGCCGTGCACGCTATCAATAGAATTGTAGATGTCCTTTGATGTCGAGCCCGGCATGTCCAGAGCAGGCATGTTCAAGGCTTCAGTAGTGTAGTTGCTCTCGGGATTCGGGCGGAAAGTGTTCTCTGCGGGTGCAGTTCCCGGTGGAAAGGTCTCGGCGTGGTACTCTGGTACGGCATCGTTGCCCTGCTCGTTCCCTGGCTTATGCTGGAAATCTTGAGTAAATTAAATTAGTGGGTTGTGTGTAACTACTCACCCATTTGTGTACTGCAGGTTGAGATGGATGGATACGGGGATGAAAAGGCCCTTGGGGGACGAGGGAATCAGGGTTTTTAGCCGCCATGTCTTATGATATTGCTGGTGATGCCGGTAATTACTAGACCGGGATACAATCGCGGAGCTTGAAATGTCGAGACGCGATAAATGGCTGCAAAAGAGACTTTCTTTGTCGGCGGCTTCGTGGGCTTATAAAAAGTGAGATCAGGGCGATGAGTGACATGACATCAAACAAAACTCAATACTGGGCGTCATTTCTGACTACAAATTCGACGCCCAGATGAGAGTCGCACATAAGAGTTTCCCATATTCGGCTCATGAAGGCATACAAATAACTCTCTCATGTTGCCATCATCGTGACTGATAGTCAAAGCTAAAGATATCTCAGCAACTGGTGACTATAATGTTGACGTCATAACAGCAGAATATATCTATCATGAAATAAGCACTGTTCTTTCACGCATCTTCCCTTTAAAGGCTAGTGTCGATTAATTGCAGCCAATGTATGCGGGGTCATTTTTATTTGGAGCAAACAGTGAGACGTGAGTCTGAGGTGGAATTTGGCTACCTGACTCAGCTAATGCGAAATCCGATCCTAACCTGTTCCCATGAAGAAGCCAGTCGATTACCGTTTAGCGCAAATCATCTGCTATCCGAATACTCGGCGCTTTAGATCTCTTGCCATTGCTTTTACCTTGTTCGCTTTCTCAGGCTTCACTGGAACCGGGTAAGCCAGCTCGGCGATGCGTTGCCACTCATTATCAGCCTCAAAGTCTTTCCGGATGGGATCTAGAAGATTATTAAGTGTCTTGATCAGCGCGGGTTTGATCATCTGTGGAGTCAAAGCATCGCTGGCGTAATCGTCTTTGAGCTTGGAAATGTCCTCGTAGACCAAAGTATTGCCATCACGTGTTTCAACCGTGAACCTTGGCTTACCACCAGTTTTCAGTGATTCGACGCGGAAAATGACATGCTCTATAAACGCAATAACGGCATTTCCTTCAACTTGCTTCGGGGCGCATACAGCCTTTCTTAGCTTTTTGGTGACTTCTTCTGGTGTATCGAGAAGGTTGATCTTGGAGTTTGGTTCGCTTGAACTCATCTTCTGTGCCTCTCCGAGGCCGGGAACCATGGCGTTCATTAAATGTGCCCGCACTTTGTAACCCAGCTTTGGCATATGGTCGATGGCGAATGTAAACAATTTACGCTGATCGACTCCGCCCAGTTCTGCGTCGACATCGAGGTATTCCTCGTCGAGGCTTTGCCAGATTGGGTATTCCACGCTACCCAGCGTCGGATTCTCGCCCTGCTTGACGACTTCTGAACCAGCCTTGATCAGCTGTGACACAGTGACATTATTCGAGAATCGAAAGCGGTCGTCCTGGTATTCCTTGCTGTCCTGGAATGAGCTTCCGACCACAAACTCAAGCTTGCAGACATCCACGCCGATAGCTTTGAGCGAGCTCCTGATGAGGAGTCTGTAATACTCACAGCGGTGCTTGATCGTTTGAATCGGCGCGTGGCTGTCCATGTGTGCGTGTTTGTCGGCGAGGAGGATCCTAACGTGGCACCCTGCGTGGAGGAGCTCGGCGATCTTGACCATAGGCACGAAGTAACCGCAGTGTGGTTTTCCTGTTGGGGCGGTTCCCCAGTAGACCCGGAGAGGTCGGCTTTCCTTGAGGATCACATGGTCGATTATCTCGGGGTTTAGGACTTCGGCCAGGTTGGCCTTGATCAGGGTAATGGATTCCTCGGGTGTCATAGCGGTCAGCTTGGAAGAAGACTGTGAGCTGTTAAATCAATGGGAGGAATATCATATTTATACACGAAGGAAGGTGAGTCACGCCGTTATTTTATGTCGGGATGAAAGTTAAAGCTGAAGAAGGTTTCTTGCCAAAGTTTATTGTTGTCATTCCCTGCTGTAGTTTCTACTGATGGGTCATAGATTTAACTCAAGGTTCGGCATGTGTATGCGACAAGAAATGTCTAGGACGATGTCAACATCATATCGAAGTTCGCATCAGCCAACATGCTATCTATTTCCGCGTCATTCAGGTTGATGTTGATATCACAGGGCATGGTCACCGACTGCTGGTGGCGTAGTTTCATCATCCACGCCTTGAACCTTGCCAGCAGATCGGGATCATCAGCCGCCGTCTTATCACAGCCCAGAATCTCGCGGCCACGCAACCTCATCGCCTCATCCGAAGGAAAGCCGGCACCACGTGCTATCTCTCCCTCGACGAAGCTAACGAGCCCGCTCTCGAGCTCGCGCGAGCAAAAGACCGTAGCGGGACGATCGTAGCGCGATGAGAAGGTCTCGATATACCCGTCCAACAACGCCTGATTGGTCTCGAAGGGTGCTTCATCATTCCCAACGAATATTTCAACCTTGGCAGAGCTGTGAGACGCGCTGGACGAGGTTGGCGAGGACGAAGTTGCGTGCAGCATTCTCTTGTTGGGGAAGGCAAATGGAGGCGCGAAACCTGTTCCGCCGTCGACGATGCTCCAGGAATTGATGTCCAGCGGAAGACCAGGCCCGGAAGGCAAGATACCGACATCACGCTTGAATCGCAATAACCACTCGGCGTTGTCGGCGGCGGTCTGGTTCCACGGGTCGTCGCTGGGACGTGGTCAGCATATCTCGATCGTAAAAGGAATGAACATGGCACTAACTCATCGAAGATTATGCACCGAGCCTGATGCTGAATCTCGGCATCGGTGGGTACATGACAGTTCGGATTGTTAAGTGACATGATGGAAGTGACAAAGCGAGTTAACTCGCGATTCAGGCGTCGGTAACAGTTGACGTCGGTCAAGAAGAACGCTCCCGTTTCTCCGGCAGCCATTTCGGAGCAGGGCTGCTTTCGTGCTATTTCGTTCAACTCCCGGCGTCGAGACTCCGTCATTAGTGGCTCTTGGTGGTTGGTTGTAAAATTATCTAGCTTCTGATTGATTAACTCATACGAGCTCTCGGGGGTCTCGGCTTTCGCGGCGGTTGCGATATAAGGGAACGGAGAGCGGCGATCATTCTCGATCAAGTCTGAATAAATGCATAACGTCAGTTTCAACACGGCCAAGACTTTTTCGATGACTAAAGACTCTTCAATTGTCTTGATATTGGGATTGGGCTTACACGGAGGAATGAAGTTTTCAACCATCTTGAGCACTGGAGGTTCGAAGCCCCAGTCTCCCCTCCAGGAAGCCATCGTAGCGCCCTTCCTAAAATGTTCCCCAAGATGGTCCACTCGATCTGACCAGTTCGACATGGCTATACCGCAAAACCCACAGCGCGACCGTATATCAGGTCCAGTGACCTTCCAGGACTTCATGCTCCAGTCGAGGAATTTGACGTTATGCATAAGCCTCAGATGTTGATTCAGGTGATCCTTGCGATAAAACGTCCTGTCTTCAGGCCGTCTCTCCATACAGGCTAAGAGGTTATGGCTTTCGATGTGATCATCGCTGGGCTGAACATCGCCGCAGAAGGCACAGCAGCTCTGGTTGGTCTGGGGGTTCAGGACCCGAGGGCCATTGGGGGCACACATCCACCTTTCTAATGAGAGGTGGAGTGACTTCTCATGTCTCTGCCAGTCGTACTTGGTCCCAAAGGTGTCTGTGCAGAACGTACACTGGAACTTCTTGATGGCCACGGCCGAAGAGGGTTTCTCCTTGCGCTTGGGGACGGGTCTTCTTCGACGGCGGCCACGCTGCCTCGTCATGGAGCCGAAGGATGCACCGCTTGAAGTGCCAGCACTACTAGCAGAAGAGGCATTATAGACTGACGGGTTAGATCCGCCATCGGTGGAGGCAAAGGAGCGTGGGCTGTTCTGACCCGAGGAAGCTTTTGAGTTTAAGGCGACGGCCCTGGCGATGGCTGTGACTGAGGCGGGTTCGTTCTCGGGCGGTGAGTCAACCCAACGCTCTAGGGGATTCAAGTTGCCTGCATCGTTGTGAAAGGCAGGTGTATCTGGACGCCGGGGAATGTCGATAGCTCCGGTCCAGGTGTTGCGGACATAAGGAGAGGTAGACCTTGGTCGTTGGACCTTACGTCGACGGCGAGCATTGGTAAGCCAATTCGAGATCTGGGTTTTGTTAAGACCTGTCTGGCGCTGCAGCATCTCCCTGTCTTCCTCGTCGAGGTAGGGATGATCGCTGTGAGAACTGAGCCAGTCTTTGAGAACCTTGAGCGCATCCTTAGAAAAACGAGTTCCACTCTTTGGTGGCAGGCTCCCGCAGGCCGGATGACATGTTTCGCCAGAATAGGTCGTAGGAGGTAGCTGCTGGGGTGGTTGAGAGGGGGAGACTGCAGGGAGATCGGAAGGAAGATAACTGTCGTGAGTTGTGAGATCAGTGTACTCGCCAATTGCATTCCATGGTAAGTCAAATGACGGCAGGTCATCAGGCAGAGAACCAGCGAGAAAGCCGTTTGGGGTGACGGAATGGTGATGGTCATCATTGAAGAGCTGTCGGCACCAGAAACTCAAACCATCGTCATCGCAATGGGGCAGAAGCATGCCCCCTTCTGGATCATCAGGCATCTCTATTTCCTAAGGCGGAAGACAAAGAAGATTCCGAACAATCCCGGGGTCTTCTCCTGGTTGTCAAATACCCTATGTGCTGATGTGACGGCGAAAGTTGACAGACAACGACAGCGCTCGTTTCAGGCGCTGGGCGGACTTTGGTCCGCAACGGTGTCAATGCTACTAATGCCTCAGGTCAAATGATTGTCGAGGATTGTTACGTACGTGCAAGGGAAGATGTATAGCACGAACAAGGTGAGGGGGGAAAGGTGAAAATCAAGCACCAGCTTAGTTGCTTGAGGCGCTATTATTGGTCGATACGGTAGTGCGCCCTTGTGTCAAGAAAATGTGGCACCTGTAGCATACCAGCCGGTATAGGTAAGCTAACCTGATTTGTAGTTAGGTGCTAAACCAACCCTACCCTAGAGATGCTGCGTTCCTTGTATCTCTTGGTAAGGTACTTGTTTATATCATTGGTCTAGCTTAAATAGTTATAATCAACAAGCTTTGCATTAAGGGTACTATTTAATTAAGCCATTACTTACCCTCAAGCTGCTACACTTCCATTGAGTTTGCCCTTGCCACAAATTACCTGCCGAAGTTCATCTTCTCCACCATAAACAAGCAAATGATATTGGGGACATATAGACTCTTAAGCCAGGGGAACGGTATCGCATCTGAAGTAATACGAAACACATAAAAGTAATGCCAAATGCCTCAATGACTTGATATGTCTCGTTGAGACGCCATAAGCTTTAAGTATCAATCAAGAACCTCATGCGCTCGATTCTAAACGGAGGCCGAATTTGCGGAAAGACGATAAAACTTAGCACCGGGTCCGACGGAGATAACACCATTAGGGTTAGTGGCGGACATTAATATAGTATAAGTATTACTGCAAATAGCTCAATTTTCCATCGCTTCTTAACCAAAATCTTTCATCTTGGCAATCTTTATTCCACATATCAATATAATAGTGTTTAACTATACGATGTCTTGCTCCGAGTGCTTCAAAGGTCACAGCCATACTGGACAACCGACTGGTAAAGTCCAGGAAATGTTTGGACAACCGACCTATGTTGCTTCCCCACCAAATAATAAACCCATTAAGGGCATTATTGTCATCGTTCCAGATGCATTTGGATGGGAGTTTGTGAACAACAGGCTTCTTGCTGACCAATATGCCTTGAATGGCGATTTCTTGGTCTACCTTCCAGATTTCATGGATGGTAGACCGGCCCCTGTATGGCTTCTTGTACGTGGGCACTTACGTGATTTGTGACACTGCTGACTGGTTCTATAGGACATCGTGGGTCCGCTGACTGATACAACTCCAAGTTGGAACTGGATATGGAAGCCGTGGGTGACTCTAATAGCTCTAATGTGTGATAGACTAACAGGGTATAGCTGGTACCTCGTGCAGACCATATACGGAATGGCGCCTTTCTTCTACTATAACGGGTTGACAGCTTCATGGCCGAGAATTCGGTCCTTTTTCGAGGCCCTCCGTTTGCACGAGGGTCCTCAGCGACGCATCGGAGCCGCGGGATTCTGCTGGGGCGGTAAACCCGTCTTGACTCTGGCGCATCCAGAATCTATTACCAAAGACGGCATGCCGCTTGTTGATGCTGTTTTCACAGGCCACCCAAGCGGTATGTCGCTGCCCGAAGACGCAGAGCCAATTATCAAGCCTGTTTCTGTTGCTATCGGAGACAGGGATATTGTCACATCTATGTCTCAGGTCAATGTGATGAAAGAGGCTTGGAAGAATCTGAAAGCTCCTACAGAAGTGGTGGTGTATCCTGGAGCTGGGCACGGATTCTGCGTGCGGGTAGATGAGAAGAACGAGAATCTGTTTCAACAGAGCAAGGAGGCAGAAAAACAGGCTTTGGATTGGTTTGCGACGCACTTTGGTTAAGTCAAAGGACTTTTGTGCGACACGGCTGAGAAAGTTGAGCTAGACCGTTTGGGTTAGTGGTGTAGAAGATCAGTAAGACACACTTTCCGGTACGTCATACAATACTGCATGCAGTAACAATAATTTCTCCGCATTGTCCTCTGCCGTGCTTTATGATTCTTTTAGGCAGTGTTTTAGGTTAATGCATACCAAACCAAACGTCAACGTCGATCTAACGGCCAGATTATCACTAGCATTCGACAGTCATAAAGCCATAAACGCCATATTGTAACGTTGCGCCATTAAAGATCACCAAGAGCATGGGTTATCGCATAATAATGTATGACAACTGACCACCAAGATCTTCACTATACTTACAAGAATTTGCCGGGTTGTGAAAGTTTATTTCTTTGAAAGCTATAAACTTTATTGCTGGATCCTCGGTGAGTAGTCGTCACCGGTCTGCTCAACAATACACAAGAAAGCGTATAGGTCTTACTCATATTGTAAGTTTTCCACTTCAAGTACATAAAAGCTGCTAGTACCTACTGTTTCCATATAGCAATCTCGTACTGTATTGTATATATCTTACCGACTCACTCCCTCATCGAAGACACCTAGACTTTACCTTTTCCACCAAGGTCACAATATTGAAACAACTATCACCCATTCTTTTCCAATGGCAGACCAACTTTGCAGCCCTCCTGAATGTGCGACAAGGCATACCATATCCATTCAGCGTCGCACGCAATGCTTTAGTACCAACGATCGACGCAAGAAAGTGCTAAGAGCCTGTGATAGATGCCGATTAAGAAAGACCAAGGTGTGTACTACACATCCGACCTAGGAACATTGACTCATATCATAAAAGTGCAGTGGATTCCCGCCCTGTATACGGTGCCAGCGCGATGGCTTTGTTTGCACCACCGAAAACGCTGCTAAGAATGATTTTAGGCGACTATCGTCAGGGTATGTATCTCGGTGTTACAAAAGGCCCACGTTACTGAATGTAGTATCAGATATACAGAAATGTCTCAGACAAGGGACGCTGCTCTCAAAGCTACTATTCAAAGGCTTTACCTCATGGTGCGCAATAGAGAAACATGGGACTTCGATGAACCTGAGTCAGACGATCGTGGTGAGCTCATAGTTCACGATATCGTTCATAAACTAGGTTATACGCTACTGAGCACTGAAGCCGAGTCACCAACACCCTCCTTGGTTACAGAAGATGAAGAAAAATCGGAAGAGAGTCCGATTCGACACAAGAACGAACATAAAGTTCACGCCCCCAAGCAGGAGGCCGTGGTACTGGATACCGGATTACCCACGCCTTGCCAAGCCGAGCAATCGCCACCGGAACATTATGTCAATACGTTTACACATAACTCGGATGTACCCGTTGATCGCTGTGTTGGTGGTGAGACTATGAATAACTCATCACAGCTCTGGGTCGATGGTTTCTATATGGACTTTTCAGCGCCGATCTGGGGGACAGATATGATGACTTTGCATTGGCCGCAGTCAGATATAATATCCAAGGCCTCCAGCGAGCCTGCGTCAGCTAACAATCCCCTGCTGTTCCAACCATTGCCTCTCAATGTGTGTAGAGGATCTAATGGTATGAACTATTCCTGAGGATAATTCTAGATTATAGTCAACAGGAAATAATTAATAAAACACAACCGGTTTAGCAAGGATTCACATTCACTATTGACTGCGCCCTATGAATGGACAGAAACGCCTTTTGATTGCACTTACCTTATTATCAAAATAAATCAACAGAACTGTCATAGCACATTTCTAGATACAAAGTACACAGTTTCCAAGACAGTTCGTGATTGATTGATGCCCAAAGCTTATGACGCCTCCACGAGGAATATCAAGCTAACACACTAAAAAATCCCATTTAACCTTAGCTTTTGGAAGGCAAAATACGCATAGCCTTAAGAAAGATAAGTCTCCCAATATAAATAAGCCAATTCGTGATAAGGCAACAAATTAACATACATCCTTCGGCCACACATGCCAAACTCTATATCATAATCCTACAAAGGCACTGCTCTCGACACTGCTGATAGCAGGTGGCTTTTTTGAACATCTACAATACTACTTGTCTTATCTCCAGATGCCGACTGCAAGTAACGCGGACTTTCGACTAGACTAGAACTCGAGACTCAAGTATGCGATCCTGCCTACTTTTGTTAATGTGCGGGCGTCGCTGTCAAATCGCCTCAACTACCGTATCTTTTATCATCTTACAAAGATCTTGGTCCTCGCTGTGCTTCGATGCTATGCGTTCTGATTACTATAGATAATCTCTCTCTATTGAATTATCATTTGTGGTTATGTTACTTTTAATAACATCAAAATGGTGGATGGCTACGGTGTTTAATAAGAAATACCTATTTGCATATTGCATATTATAGCATAATAAGTAAACAGTATAGCAGGCCTAAAGACTCCCCCTCTTCATCCTGACGTGGCGCAATGTGATTTGCTGCCTCCGAACGCCTAATTGCCCTGATTACCCTCAATGGTTTCAAGTCTGGCTTCGCAATACCAAATACCGCAACTTTTCTAATAAACGTCAAAATGGCGGGAGAAAACGTTGATGAAATTCCTAGTACTACTCAGACTATGTCGTCTCAGTCCAGCGCCTCAATACCTCGGTTCATAGTTGTTCATCGAGTGGAATGCCCTGAATCAACTCCAGCCCATTCTAACCATCCTGCTGTTTCGTCATATCTCGACGTTCCACGTCTGCTTTCCGGCGATAATAATAGAAGCCCCCTTAGGGGTCGGATTCCGGATGAGGATTCCCAGAAGCGTGCCAAAAAGGATCCTACTATTTCGTTCATTATACACCGCACCTACAACTGTCTGGAATACCATAACGCATTATTTGAGGCCTTACGGGAGGCTTCAGCCAGGTCTGAGCTACCTTACCTGAGTTCTCTATTATGTCTGCCCAGCGATGCCCATGATGCTGTAGCTGAAGGGGAGTATATGGAAATTGTATCGCACGATTTAAACAACGCAATAGACGCAGTCAAGGAAGCAGACACCCGAAAAGACTCTATGGACGAGTCATTGCTACTGGGCTGGAAACGAGAACATAACATGGTGGCGCCGTACCTTCATTTCTATCACACTCAGAATCTGCTTCGCGACCACGTTCCCTCCTTACCAGAACGTCAAAGCAGAGGGCTGAATCTCCTTCTTGAGTACCTGGACACGGAATTTAGCCCCGAATATCAAGAGGCCGAGAGCCTTTTCCTTGGTGATGGGCTTGTAAGCAAGAGACATTTTCACAAGCTATTTGGGCCGAGTGAGATCATAGTCACTGTTGAAGACGGCCATCACGTCGCCATGTTGTCGAAATATCCTCCTCTACCTGGTTCGAATCCAATACGGTTAGAATGCGAAATGTGGAAATTCGATGGCCGTTTTGAAAAAGCCAAAAGGATTGTCACCATACCCTGGCCAAAGCACGCCGGGGAGGTGGACAAGGTCCCAATCAAGTCGCTCAGTATCTTTCCTCTCAGATTCGATCAACAAATCGAGCATCGCCTTAGAAAGCGCGGGGAGTCTTTCTGGCAGCTTCGAAAACCAAGATTGGTTCTTTACACTGCCCCAAACCAGGCTCTCGATTATCGCATGGTAATTAAGACCCAATTATGATACTGATCACGTACTTATTCCACTGCGTAGGAAAATGGTCGGTATATGGTTGACATCGAAACCTATCGTCGCGCTCACAGACTTAACGCCATTGACAACGTCGTCCCTGAGCATGTTAAAGAGCACCTACCATTGGAAGTCACCGAGGCGACCTCACCTCCTGCTGGCAGCTTTACCCTTCTTCTACCACCAACAACATATGGCTTCGGGTTGCACGACAAGAAGTGGCGTTGGTGCCTCCAATTTCAATAAACAAAATTGCTACGCTGACAAGACCTTTATAGGAAAGCTTGCTATAGAATACGCGGCCGATATAGTATGGAACGAGGATATGCTTGATATGCTGTTTATCCCAGAGAATGAGAAGGACATCCTCAGGGCACTTCTACCTGACAATGAAACATCTAAAGATTTCACAGCAAGCCGAGACCGGGGTAGGTTGATTCTACTTTATGGTGAACCAGGAAACGGCAAGACATTCACTGCGGAGGCTCTTGCCGAACTCGCAAGGAAGCCATTATATCGATTAGCGCCTTATGAAGTCGGTATAGAGCTTAATCGAGTTGAGGATAATATAAAAGAGGCGTTCTATCTTGGTGATATCTGGAAGGCAGGTATGTTTCCATTCCAACCCTTTCAGAGACTTTGTTCAAGCTAATGTATTAAGTTATTCTTTTGGATGATTGTGACAGTTTTCTAGGTTATGGACAAGAGTCGGGCCATTCAACTTCCTCGATCATTCTCCAAGCAATAGACGACTACTCTGGTACAACTATTCTTACCATGGCAAGTAGCAGTAAGTTACGCTTTTTATAATACCTGTGAAAGTTAGACTTCTTTGACTAAATAATGAGCAGGTTTTCCGCCAAATAGGGCCCTCCAACACCGAGCACAGGTAGTCTCTTCTTTGAACCTCGATAACAACTCGAGAACCTTGATGATGGAAAATACCATTGGCGCATTCCTCGACAATGTTGATCACAAACTTTCGCGCTTTGGGCCAGTCAACGATCTCATAAGCATGATGTACGATCCGAATCGGCCGGTACCGTTGACTCGCAGAGAGATTCAGAATATACTTCAGACAGCAAAGAAACTTGCATCCTCGAAAGAGGAGCCTTTAAGGAAGCGTCACATACAGCTGGTGTTAGCAATCTATAGGAGAAATGTATTGTGAGGAGAGATCTGATTTTAAATATATATGTATTTACTTACAGTGAGGTGATTGAACTATTACATCAGTTAGTTAAATTATGGGTCGCAAATAGTAACTATAGTAGTTGATCTCCTTGTCTCCAACTACATATAATTCTTTTACTCTTTCTGAAAATATTTTCTAAAGAGAGCTCGGCTCTCAAATTCATTTAGACGTAATTATCTTGCCCTATTGATTGCATAATGACTATTAAGTATCTCTTGAAGCCGATATGCAATACGTAGTCATATTAGCAAGTTGCAGAATAACAAATTACCCCTCAGCACGTCCAGAGCTACTTTTTACTTTGTACAAATTGCTTCTATTTGCTTCAAGCTTCACTTGGCTATCCTTCAATAACATAATGAGACTCATCAACACCCACACAAGAGCTTTCGAGGAGTTCCACGGAAGCAAAATCCCAAAGTACGCAATTCTCTCACATACTTGGGGGCAAGAGGAGGTTACATTCCAGGATTGGGCAGACCCAATGTCAATGATTCACAAGTCGGGATTCACCAAGATTGTCGAGGCCTGTGAGCAAGCCAGAAATGATGACTACTCGTACATATGGATTGATACCAACTGCATCGATAAATCCAGCTCAGCTGAGCTTACAGAAGCTATCAACTCCATGTTCGCCTGGTACTCCAAGGCAGATATTTGTTACGCATATCTTTCAGATGTTCCGACGTTCAAGCCGTTATCTTATTCGACGGAGTTCCGGCAGAGTCGCTGGTTCAAGAGGGGATGGACACTCCAAGAGCTCCTCGCCCCTGATTGCGTGGTCTTCTATGCAGCTGACTGGTCACGAATTGGAACCAGGTCCAGCCTCGTTTGCGACATTACCGCGGCCACAGGCATAGGTATCGAGTATCTCAGGTCTCATCCAAAAACGGGGAGCACCTCTCAACAAGACTGGTCATATGTTCGGAGCCCGAAATGTCATGAAGCGTCGATAGCTGAAAGAATGTCTTGGTTGTCCCGCCGTGAAACGACAAGGATCGAGGACATGGCGTACTGTATGTTGGGCATTTTTGGTATTCATATGCCTCTCATATACGGTGAAGGGCATAGAGCTTTCTTTCGACTGCAAGAAGAGATTCTGAAAACATCAGACGATCACTCACTCTTTTGCTGGTCATGGGCCACGAGCACAACCCAGGGCAGCCTTCTAGCCCCTAGGCCACATAGCTTCCTAGAAGCTTCACATTATCAGCGTCACCGGCACGCCGTCAAGCCATCTCCTTACACTATTGCTAACTCGGGCCTCTCTATTCGGCTTCCTCTAATTCAATGCTGGTCCTCGTACATTGCGATTCTCAATGTCGAGCTTGGGACGGCGAGAAATATTGGAATAGCTATGCAAAAAGAAGCCCTCACTGAGGTCTTTACTCGAGCCTCCTTTCCAGACGTCCCCATTCCACTAGCCCCTGGAATGGTCTACAAGGGTTCCCCACTTACAGAAATGTTCACTCCAGCACAACTTGCCGATTCAGAGAGCACGATACCGCCACCGCTCAGTACCCAGATACAATGTAACATAGGTGCACTGCTATCTTTCGGCGACCTAGGCCGCCAGTCTGACAGATCTAAATTCAGTAACATTCAAACTTTTCCACCAAACCGGTTCTCTCGGGATGATAGCATACTTATAATATGCCCTACGGAACATCGCCAGGAACCTGGTCCCAACTGGCTTCGAAGAATGACTCAAACGAATGGAGGCTTCGCTGGGGCTACGATCGTCGAGTTCACCATGGCACAAGGGGGCACGGAATTGATTGTTTTCGCCGTCACGACTACAAAAATGGATTCTTATGTTACACCTCGATGGCACCACTGTGAGCTCGGATGCTTTTTATCAAAACCCGAGATAAATAATATCCGCATAGGGAATCCTCTTTCTCAAGAGGCTTTTCAAACCTTTGAAAAGATTCTAGGCAATCCTGATTATGCCACCTCTAGACATGATCATGGCCCAGAGAGTCTCATATCCGTTCAACAAGCAGTTCATGGGTTCACAACTACTAATTCATCTATGTTAATGCATTTTAACCTCTGTAAGAACTCGAATACATAGACAAGATAATTTCAAGTTTCTGTTTATTTTTATTAATTATTAACTTTATTTAATGCTTGTTCCTTATTTTACACTATAGATTTACTATTTCTATATTGTCTAACATCCTCTAAAACCTTTAGCTACTCCCTACGCGGCGGTCTTTGAGTATGCTCTAATTTAGATGCTGCCTATCATTCTAACTTCATCTTCTCTGTGCAGGTTAGTTCATGACATTTATTACAAGGTTTTGAGGCGTTTGTGAGGTTTTACAAGCCAATAGTAAAAGCAGACACCTAGCAATGTTAGGCGTCTTACATACTGCAGAACTCCTAGGCCTTGCAGGACTAAGGAATCCTGATTCTAATCTGTCAATCACATATGAAGTTCTCTGATATCAAAGCCTAAAATGATATAGATTAATCAACTGACCAATAGACAAGCCCGATGCTGCCATTAATCTCCTCGCAACCTCCATTTTGCCTCATTTCCATATTCATCGAAGCCAACTGTTCTGCCTCGTTTCAGACGCACTGAACGCCAAATATCCCCTGGCCGGGCTTTTTTGTTGTTTAACGTCCTTTAGATGAGTCTTTGGTGCTTTTACAAATGCTATGGTGCTTTGTGAGCACATGGCAAGATTCTCTTAAGCAATCTTGCAAAGAAGAGATGGTGTGGCGTCTCATCACTCAAGGAGTCAACTATTCACAGCTTCTCTTCGAATTGGTCAAGGATGACCTCGTAGTGCCGCTGGGCAGATCCAGTAGTAGTTGTTCCCGCGAAGGAATTAGCCCCGGCAAAGTCGATCATGGAGACCTCGAGGAGGGTTTGGCCCAAGCCAGACGATCGAAGTTCATCGAGAAAGTCACGGCTGATAAGTGTGCTCCTCCTTGTATGACTAGTCGAGGGCTTGGGAATACATTTTTCGGCTTGTTCATTCAATTGAAAGTCGAAACTAGCAGCCACGAATAAAGAGAAGGCGGACACACCACGAGAAGAGTCTAGCCAGATCTTGCTTTGATGATTGGCACCAAAGTCTAGCAATACTTATACCAGGTCATGCTCGATCGCGTCTTGGAACTTAGGGCCAGCTCTCGTCCATCCTGTCAGGAAGACTTGTTGGAAAATCTCGGACAAGTTCTCCCATACGGCTATCATATGCACCGATCCCACGGTCAGTTCGTTTGAGTTTGAGCGAGACTTTAACATGCACTTGAGCTTTTCCCGGCATTCAGTTGGCTATTTTATGTGTGACAGGGTTGAGGTCCATAGCACAGTGGATATTGGTAACTGGCCGAAGGCATAGAGAAGGCTTGGTTCTTTGGAAAGCTTTCTAGAGAGATAACCTATCGAAAGTAGGTCGAGAGCGACTATTCGAACCAGTCCAGAAACATGTTCAAATGTCACTAGAACGTCCATCACAAGCTGTGGTTTAATAGGCCTTGCCATTTTTGCTAGCCTAACATCCATTTCGTTGATAAGCCAGTCCAGATATCCTTTAAGAACACTATTCTCAAGTTCAAGGTATGAAGCATATTTGAGAGCTGGTCGAAGTCCACGATAAATTGGGCTTTCGCGAAGCCAGATATTTTGTACCGATATCTTCAAGTATCATGAAATTTCAGCCCTTGAGACTGGGCAAATTGAGCCATGTCAGATTGGCTTTTAGTATAGAAGGTCCGCTGTTGAAATACGCTGCAAGTGTGGATTCCAGAAAATCTCATATTTCTCGATTTCTGAGATACCCTGCTACTGTCCGCCCTTTGGTGCAGTAGTCAGGCACCTAGGCAAGCCCTTCGGCAGCATAGAAGGCTACTGAGTTGTATATGTCTGCAGATTTACTGGTCATCATGAAAGCTTATGGGTGAAGGCTTATGTCGGGAAAGGAAAAATCGTGTTGTCGTTAATTATCTGTGTTCGTAGCTCAATGCTCAACCATTTAGGCCACAGTCATCCCCATAGTCTGCGGTGCATAGTCTGCGGTGGTGAATAGTTATTCTGACATATCAAGCAAGGTCATTGGACCAAGTAGTAGAAATGGAGTCCATGGTGATATGATTGCAGTCGAGTATAAGTTCAATGCCGAATAATATAGATATATCTCATAACGTAATCCAAGCCTGGGGAGTTTAAGTTCTTCTCAGTAAGAACTTAATAGCCTAACTTCTATATACCTACGCTATATCTAAGAAGCCGACTAGGCCAAGACGGAGATACCTGCAATGTTCGGAGCGTAGCCACTGGTGTTGGGTACACCGTTGGGGATACCAGTGATGGTGATGTTATTAGGCTTGCTGGTGGAAAACCCGCTCAACTCAACGAGGAAGTCGGGTAGCACTGATGCTGTCCACGAGTATCCAGATACAGGGAACAGAATGTCAACCGAGTTGGCACCGTTCACCGAGATCCGAGCACCTCTCGCGTTGGGACCAGACTGGTTGGGATAGATGATCTCGCAGTTGATAAAGTCAACCTTGACGTTCTGCGTGGTTTGCGACGTCTTGATGCCGGTGAACGTGACGCTACCGCCACCGTCGCTCTGCCCGCCACCGACGTAGCCAGCAGCCTGGCCACTCGAGCAAGTAGAGCAGGCTACAAGTCTTGCACCGTTACGAAGGACGCCCGATCTACCCTGAATATACTTGTATGTAACAGCTGGAGGAGTGTATGCTTGGACATTGGTCAAGCGCAGCGCAGACGAGCCGTACGGTTGCAGTTCCGCAGACCAGTTACTAAAGTAATGCCATTGTTGATTCGCAATCAGGTCATGGACATCGGCACGGGAAACGTTGAGAGAGTTGAAATCGAGGGAGTAATTACCGCCGTTCCCAGACTGGTCCACGATGAGTACGGCCATATCACCACCGGACAAGGGACCAGCGTAGACATCGTGGTCAGGGTACCGCTGGATAAGGCGCACGGGTGCTCCAAGGTCATCCTGGTTGATGGCGATGAGGCCAGTATTGCTGAGAATGGACCGAGTCTCAGATGGCATGTCGACCACATTTGTGCTGATCATAAGGGCACTCTTGAACATGGCCCAGATGGCGAAATGAGTTGCTTGCTGGGACTGGGTCATCCCAGGGTTCCCAACCTCCAACAGGTCCATATCGCCGTAGTGACCAGGTCCAGAATTGCCCTGAAGGATGACGTGAATGGCTTCGTTGGTGATACGGAAGACAGAATCCCATCCTCGAGCAATATCAGCAGCCACACGCCACGACGTAGCAATGGGCTTTGTCCACACGGCCGGGTCAATGTCTCCGTTGGCAGGCAACCCCCACTCACATACCACCATACCATCGATCCCAACATCCCTAAGTGCATTTGACAAGTTGGTATATCGCTGGACGAGCGTGTCGTCCGGCGCGAAGCAGTTATCAGCTTTGACATAGACTGTGTTCCATCCAGCAAACTGTAATGCATCAGCCTTCTCGTGGTATTGAGACGCTGGCCAGTCCTCCACATACTCGGGCATGCACTGGTAAGGTGTCGCACCCGTGTACATGCCCCATTGCATTCCTTGGCTAATTGCATACTTGCTCAAAGGCGAGATGCCGTCTGGAAAAGTCTCGTTATCGTATGTCAGTGAGCCGTTTGCGGCACGATGTTTGCTGAACCAACCACAGTCGATCTGTTCATCATTGTCAGTCTTTATCAAACACGCTCAGCCAGAAGTATGTGTCACACCTGAAACATGGTGTAGCCGAGGTCTACGAAGCCCTTTTGCTTCATGGCAGTGATGGTGTCGTGCATATATGTCTGGTTGGGACTACAAACAACATCCTGCAGCGAATGTCAGACAGCAGCTCCTGTTAGCAGGTCTTTGAGTTGAACTGCCTACATTATAGCTGTTGTAGCCCATGACAGGCTTGGCACCGAAGCCATCGCTCTCCGCGAGAGCAAGGAGAGGCAGGAGCGCCAATGTTGAGAGCCAGGACGGTGCCATATTTTCGAATCAGTGACTTGATTGGTGACAGCCTTTTTGGCGGATGTGTAGTAGAGGCTTGCCTATCCAGACTCTTGGGAGCGTTCGTGATATATATATACTACGCAATATATAGAGTCATCGTCATTCCCTTGCCGTTCCAGCCGAGAATTAATACCTTGAGGCCATAATGCGGAGGACGACGATCTCTTTGCGCAAGTCTTTGTAAACCCAGTCCATCGAAAATACAACTATGATCTGCCATCTCTACATTTCCCCGCGAATCGGATTTTTTCTTACGAGACTAGGGGTGTCCTCTTTAAGCACAGTTCGTAAGGGAAAGCCCTTCTTATAAGAGGTGCGCTTCTAAATGCAAATGACCCGACGGGTCTTTGTCCCCCGCAGTTAGGATCCGCTTCCCCGCAAAGTTTAAAGACAATTGGGCGTATCCGTACTTTCCCCCAATTTGCTATCGCTCATGGCTTATAAAAAAGAGTAACTTGCTTAACATATCATAAAAGGCGCCCTGGATATAAATGTCATTAAATCGGCATAGGTAGGGAAAGGAAACTTTAATGCTACTTACATAGCTTGTTTAATACAGTACCACCGCAGGTACACCGATCTATAGGGAAGAGCAAGTTACTCGCTAGATTTCCATGTTTTTATCGTTTCTGCTCCTCTGATCGCACATAGAAATTCTACTCCTTATAATGCTAAGGGATTAATCTCTCCTCATTCTTGGGGTCATAGCGGTCCATCGCGCGGCATAAAAATGCCGTTCGTCCCAGTATGGCTCAGAAACCATGTACGAGACCAAAAACAGAGCTGATCAGCATCAGGCACCATACAATTTCCGCTCGCAAAGCTAAGAGGTAAAAGTGAACCTTTGGTTAGTCAAGGGGATGTAATAAAACTTAGGACCTCTATCCTAGATGACAAAAAGCCTTAGGTAAACTTAGGTAAACTTAGTGTAGATATAGAGGATCTTAGACTAAGTACTTTTAACACCCTAGCTTACCGTCAGAAGTCTTCTTACACCCTGAGGCCAGTAGACGATGCCGCTATGACAGCAGATCATAAAGTTTAATTATATTTACTCTCCTTCTTATCCTGGAATATGCTCTGTGCCGGGATATTCCTACTTATGGACTATTTATCCCAAGCTATGGATGTTAGAGGTGCGGAACAAAGAGCATATTGATAGAGTCTCTTTACTCATGGATACGACTGGTCGTTGGCGCGGAACGAGGAGCTCCTCGGGGACAGGCACAGAGACTTGGGCTGGGTTGTCACAATACTGATGCTGTGAACTTTAGGATTTGAAATATTTGCTTTGTGTGCATAGATGGACCTTTGATGAATAAAGTCCTACAGCCAGCAATAGAATGCGTGAAATTGCCATCTGTGAAGTCCAACGCCTTGCTGGATATCACTCTCACAATCACTATACTTCCCAAGACTTTTCAGATTTGAGCTCGTAAACTTGATCATAGTTATCTCTTGATTCACGTAGTCTAATAGCTAAAATCAGGTTACCTATCTCAATGCAGACCTCGTTACTCACCCTGATCAAGTCCCGTAGCATGCCTTGCTCTTGTGACGTTTCCCAGGTCGAGTAGCCCTAAACTTTGTTTTACTTTACAGTTATAAACTCCGCTGCTTTGGGACCAGACATCATTCACCTTCCAGATAGGCCCTCGCTGTCGGTCAAACGCCTCTCTATCTATAATATCAAGAAATCCAAGATGGTTAAAAATAATCAGAATATCAAGGATACTCTTTAGGATTATAGTTTTTATCTACTTTGAAAGTCTTGCAGCGTTTGCTAAGCAAGCCACGTAGGACAACCCGCATTAGTCCATAAGTTAAATTCAAGTATCTTGCTACAGATGTTAGACTCGGCTCAACTGCCTAACGAAGAAAATTCTAACTTTATGTTTAAAACCTTTGTAGCTTAATGAAGCTTTATTTAACTAAAAACCTAGTCCTGAATATAACCGAATCTTCAATAAGCTTTTCCGCCTAATGCCACTAGCCTGTCTAACTTTTTCCTTTATCTTGCCTAGTAACTTATCTTTACGCTAGGTTTTTAAGATTTACCCTTCTCTATAGGTTTAGTATATAGTATACCTAGGCCAGGTTTTCCCTTATAATCTTAACT